>JAFVLL020016001.1:0-13467 GCA_021397915.2 Tor tambroides
TATGCATGTGATGCATGAAAGGGACAGCTAATAAAACTAACAAATCATCGAAATCAACATCTATTCATTAAGTTTATGTGTAATGGCTTTCATATTTTTGTTGGAATATTCATATTCATTCTGTTTGAAGCCATGAACTATTGTCTGGCAGAGTAACTTGTTGGTAAGTGCTACAAATTAACAAGACTACATGCAGATAATCTATCTGAATCATTTTAATGATAGATTATACACTTTAGATTAGTCTACAGAACAATGTTTGCGGTGTTCCTGCATGGCTTTGACCAGCAGATGTCGCTAGCGTGCCGTCACTCTTGCGTTGCGCATGCGTGGATTAAGGATTTTTTTTTTTTGTGGATTGTCATTATTTCGAGAAAGTTTCTCATTATTATGAGAAGTCATTATTTCGAGAAAGTTTCTCGTTATTACGAGATGTTAAGTCGTTATTACGAGAAAGTTTCTCATTATTTCGAGAAAGTTTCTCATTATTATGACGTAGTAAGTCGTTATTATGAGAAAGTTTCTCATTATTATGACTTAGAGAATAAATATTTTTTTCTCAAAGTGGTGGAAACGAGCTTCCATAAGTAACAGATGGTATAACTAAAAATCCTTTCTTGCTTCAGTTCTTTAATTTTGCATTTTTACTTCTTGTTGTTAACTGTTGATTGTTTTTTGTTGATTGCAGGAGAAGTATCAGAGCAGTGTGCTGGCTAATGCTCGTTCATGGGGAGTCAAGGTCTACAATGTTGATGGTATCCTTTTATTTACCTGCTTTGGGGGCATTTGACAATATCATATACAGTCGTGGTCAAAATTGTTGGTACCTTTGGTAAATATGATCAAAAAAGGCTGTGAAAATAAATCTGCATTGTTTATCTATTTGATCTTTTATTTTATAAATGTACAAAAATCTAACCTTTCATTGGAAAATAATAATTTAAAATGAGGGAGGGGGGGGGTCTCATTATGAAATAAATGATTTTCTCTAATACACATTGGCCACAATTGATGGTACCCTTTTATTCAATACTTTTTGCATCATCCTTTTGCCAAGATAACAGCTCTGAGTCTTCACCTATAATGCTTGTTAAATTTGGAGAACAACTGACAAAAGATCAGAGACAATTCCTTCATCCAGAATCACTCCAGACCCTTTAGATTCCCAGCTCCATGTTGGGGCTACTTCTCTTCAGTTCACCTCACTCATTTTCTATAGGGTTCAGGTCAGAGGGCTGGGACGGCAATGGCAGAAGCTTGGTTTTGTGCTCAGTTACCCATTTTTGTTTTGATTTTGATGTTTGTTTTTGGATCATTGTCCTGTTCTAAGATCCAACCTTGGCCTATTGTAAGATTTCTAGCATGGACAGTCAGTTTTTAATTTTAATCTGTTGGTATTTAATTGAATCCATGATCCTGTGTATCTGAACAAGATTTTCCAGGACCTCCGGCAGAAATATAGGCCCACAACATTAAAGATACAGCAGTATATTTCATTGTACACATGGGGTACTTTTTTACTGCTGTGTGCACCAAACCCATCTTGAGTATTTGCTGCTAAAAAGCTCATTTTTTTTTAGTTTTGTCTTACCATAGAATCCAGTCCTGTTTGAAGTTCCAGTAGCGTCTGGAAAATGAATATGTTGGAGTTTGTTTTCTGTTAAGAGCATTTTCTTTTCTTGATTTATTTTTTATTTTTATTTTTTTTTTAAACCCTCCTAAATAAGTTGTGGTGATGTAGGTGCTGTTTGAAATTTTTTTTGAGGCTTTCCAAACCTAAGACTCAACTATTTTCTGCAAATCTCCAGCTTTGATCCTTGGAGAGTCTTTGGCCACTCAAACTCTCCTCCTTGCCTTACATTAAGACAATAAAGACACATGTCCTCTTCCAGGCAGATTTGTAATATTTTCCGTTGGTTGGAAATTCTTAATTATTGCCCTGATGGTGTACATGGGGATTTTCAATGCTTTAGGTATTTTCTTACAGCCACTTTCTAATTTGTGAAGCTTAACAATCTTTTGCTGCACATTAGAACTATATTCTTTGGTTTTGATGAATGATTAAGGGAATTTGGCCTCTGTATTACCTCATATTTATACTCCTGTGAAATAGAAAAGTCATTGCTGGAAAATTCCATGTTCCTAGTCACCATGGTGTGCTAAAAAATGGAAATATGAATGTAAATATACTTTAGAGATATTTTACTCATAAGAATTTCTAAGGGTACCAATAATTGTGGCCATTTTTTACTTCTATTAAAGCTTAGATTTTTTTAATTATTTTTTAAATGAAAGATCAAATGGATAAACAATGCAGATTTATTTTCACAGCCTTTTTTGATCATATTTACCAAGGGTACCAACAATTTTGACCACGATTGTATGCAAGTCACATGGGCTGATTTTGAAGTTTGACAGCCCCATTCCTCTTTCCCATTCATCATACTTACATGTAAGGTTTTTTATTTTTTATTTTTTTATTTTAAGAATTCGACCATTTGTGTCAAAAAAAATCCCATTGTGTTGGGAATGACATGTGGTCACAAAGTAAAGGCAATTTCAGTTTCTATATGACCTATTCCGTTCTTGACTCTGTGGTGATAGTTGCTGCAAATGAAGCCCCCCCCCCCCCCCCTTATGAATTGTTGCCTAAATGGTATCACTCTTGCCAGTTTTTTTTTTTTTTTTTTTTTCATTATTTAATAAGTGAAGCTCAGAAAAACACTTGGTTACACAAGCATTATGTTAAGGATCGTGTAAGAACGTGTAAAATACAATATATAATTAACTAAAACATACCAGTTCCTCTCAGTGCTCATGTACAGTCTTCTATTGATTTACAAGAAGTCAACACTAGAGAGCACCATATGTACAGTTTGATTTTAAATTTCAGTGAATGTGGGATACTGCTTATAGGACTCTGTTGTGGACCCCTGTTATTAAATAAGTTAGAAACACAGATAATATTTATGACTGTACTACTGTGTGTTGTTTTTTTCTTAACATAAATTACAGAATTTCTGAAGTTCATCAATCATCTAAATCAGAAAATGAGGACAGCTAAGGTAATTTAATTAATTGTGAATTAATACTGTTATATGAGTTTCTTGTCAAAATGAGTTTCTTATTCACACCAATTTCACACTCTTTCCACTCAGAAAAAAAAAAGCAAACTAACAGCTCCTCATGTGAAAGGTTTGTAAACTACATATGCATGTGCTACTTCTTGTTGTGTTTGTTCTATAGTAAATGTAAGTCTAGCTTTAATATTTTACCTAAACCTGAGAAACCTGAGTGTAGAGGTGGCATATGCTCTGGAGTGTTAATACACCTGTGTCTTCACACAGCTGGAGTCTTGAGAGGTCCTTATCTGAAAGTGGAGGACTCCAGTCGGTGAGTTTCAGACCTGTCTCATTTTCTTAACACTGCTTTCTGTTTAGATGGTAGTTTAGGTACTTTATACTGTATTATACCCCATGTTTATTTTTTTAAGTGGTAAGTGGAACAATAGGTTGTCGGCCTCTGGTACTGTGATCAAATAATGAGTTAAGAAGTTGGCAGTTGAAGCTGATGTTACTTCTGATTCATTCATGAACCTAAAAATGGGAAGTCACATCTTTTATTTTGCGTTATTTTTATAGTATTTTTGTGCAGTTTGCTCTGGTTGTGTGCTGAACATTTTATTTAAAATGTATATATAGTAGTAGTAATAGTGTATTTGTTACTGCAGAAATAGTATGAGTAGTGTTATGCTGTTCCATTCATAGCCAGTGTCTCTTTCATAAAATGAGTGGGGTTGTCTGTTGTAAGATTTTATTTCATCTGGTTATTTTGATTTGTCTTTATTTTTAAAATCCCAGTAAATCTCTGGTTTTAATAAACACAGTTTGTTATACTTGACTGTTTCTATTGTATAACTGTTTTGGTCCCCGGCCCCATTAACAAGGCGAAAGTTTCAGCCCAGGTCACTGTAGATGTTTTAGATAAGTTAATTATCAAAATGCATGCCGCACCCTAGGGGCCACCCTGAAGCTGATCGGAAAACTATCCTCCCCTGCTGAGGCTCTGTGTGCACAGGGCAGCTCTTGGCTAATGAAAAGAACTATTGTGTTTTGAGTCTGTTTGGCACTGCTGTCAGAAATTGATCCTACAAATACTAGATCCAGGGGATATGGGTTATTAAGCACATATTGTACATTATGATGTACATGTATACATTTATTTTTTTACATACTGAAAATACTACAATGGCATATAAATTGACAGATAAAATTGTGTGTCATTTTAGTGTCCTCAGCAAAAAACACCAATAAATTTTCTCATGAATGTTCATTATTTGGCTGCACAACAGATTTTTTAAACACATTTAGGTAACACTTTACAATAAGGTTCTGTATGTTTTCATTACTTAAATCCAGTAACTAACATAATATGATTATCATACTTTTACATACACTCTAAAAAAAATACTGGGTTAAAAACAACCCAACTTGGGTTATTTGGCAACCCAGCGCTGGGTAAATATTGGACAGAGCACATGCTAGGTTATTTTGACCCAACTGGTAGGGTTAAATGTTTTTACCAAACATGCTGGGTTATTTTATTTAAGTCAACTATTGTTTAAAAATTATTATATTGCTGGCTTAAAATGGACGGGAAATTAAAACACACACAGAATTACTAGAGCCAACAGCAATAATCAAAAGATGAACATTTATTATTAAGCAAGAACACATGGACAAAATACAGGACAAACTGAATTTATTTGGGTGAATACAGCATAGTTTACAATATTACATTCATTTAAACTGGTTTAACCAACCGTTTATACATTAAAAAAAATGTAACATTTAAAAGTAGAATTTTAATTTTAGTGTATTAAACCATTCTCTGTAATCGCTTTTTACCAAAATAGTGCTAATTCTTGTGCCGGTATGTCGCCAAAATCTGAGCCGGTGAAGGGCTGCTGTTCACCCGAGGGAGCTGCGAACTTCAGACCACAGACTAGCGTTTCACTCGTAGCTGAAAAATGATGTGACTGACTCCAAAACCTGCCCATAAACAAACAGTACTGACATTAGAGAACATATTTTAGCATCAAATTAAATTAAATTATGTACTATAACGAATAAAATCCATTTATTAAAGGCGTTTCCATCATGCGAAGTGACCGCTGCTGACACAGCTGACTGTCATCTCGTCCTTATGTTGCGTAAATTAATACAATTTACAGTAAAGACTTCATAAATGAAATAAAATGTATACAAACCTTTATTTCCCTGGAGAAGTGCACCAAATCGGCGGCGCTGTGAACCGCTCTCTCCTGTAGTAGACTCAAAGCCTGCGCTCTGACTGTAACCAAAGTAACTCAGCAGCTGGGTCGTTTCATCGGAGACAGGCTCAACCCAGCGGTTGGGTAGAAAAAAAATAACCCAGCGTTAAAAATGACCCAGCAACTAAGTTACAGAAAAACTACCCAGTGCCTGGGTAAAAAATATTAAAAATAACCCAATAAAATGACCCAACAAGTTGAACCCAACATTTGAGTTAAAAAAAATAAATAAATAACCCAGCACCTGGGTAAAAATATTAAAAACAACCCAATAAAATAACAAAACGGGCTGAACCTAGCATTTGGGATTTAAAAAAAAAAAAAAAAAAACAGCATTTTTTAGACTGTACTTTTACCTACATAACTGTTAATTTCTATAATAGTATTGATTTTACTCCTTACAGAAAGTTATCAAAAGATTAATTTAATCATTTAGCATTTGTGGGTTCATATATTTTTGGCCCATATATACATTCTGGAGGCGACATGTGACATTTCATCCATTTCTAACACTAGAGGATGGTGCAGTTAAAGGAGGACTCTAAACTTTTGTACTGTGTGTTGACATTTACTACTAATTAACAGTATCAACAGCACCAGACACATCTGTTCTTTCCAATCTGAAAATTTAATTTATCTCCACCATACCAAACTGCTTAGACTCTGATCATTGTCAGGTTCTTAAAATTAATCACAATAGTTTTAAGTTGTATTATGTTTATTAGAGGCCGGTTGATCATGACAGCAACACTGATGCCTTGAGCTGGTTTACGTGTGTGCACAAAATCCATTTATTTTTCAACCCGGCTTTTACAGAGATTGTGAAGAATGCAAAAGATCATTACTGTTGAATACAATATCTTCAGTGTCACTATGTTTCTCTGAACATCTTACAAAAGCATTCATTACTAGTTTTTGATGCAAGGATTGCTTTACTAGTTAGTCTCCACATCTTATCCAAGTTAAGCTTTGCACAACAAACCAGGCGTATAAATACTCCGGCATCACAGTTATAATTCATCACATGCTTCTATCAGCTAATTTAGTTCTTGCTTCCCTATGTCCTCAGTGGAAACAAAGTTAGAATTTGTCCAGAAAGAGTGTAGTTCCACAATGGGTTGATTTTAGTTCAGAATTTTTATTTAGTTCTATATTTGTATGGAAAATTCCTATTGGTGGTAGTCTACTCCGTGTGGATGTAGCATGTGAGTCCACACTCTATCAAAATATCTGGAAATGTTCTGTATCGTGTCAAGTCTCCAGTCAGAATTAGATTAATGTTAGAAGTTAACTTTGTCAGTTACATAAAAACATAGATTGATCTAATCTGATTCCAAAAAGTATGACTGTGTATAGTGACTGTGTTATGAAACTGGCCTCTCATCTAAAAATCACTTAATAAAAGCAATTCATTTAAGTAAAAATGAAATAGTAAAGATAATCATTGATTTAACAAAAGAGAAAATGTCTCATTAGTTACAGCAGATAACAGGTTTTCCCTCATACAAATTTAGACCGTTTTAATCTGAAATCTTGATGTGGAGAAGAAATGTTGGTATCCATTTGCCATCTATCTAAATACTTCCCAATTTAAATGTTGTTCAAAGAAGCTTGTTATTTTGTTAATCCTTATGGTTTTGGTTTTGAACAGGAAGTTCAGACCATACTATGCACAGACTCTGACTTTCCCAGTGATGAGTTTCTCAGGAAAGTTTAGCCCTTTTGAGCCCCTCATTCCTCGGCAGTCTGGTAGAAGCAAGGATGTAGATTCCAGCATGGACAATTTCAGGTACAGTATGTTCTTTGGAAGTTGTTAATCAAATCTACACTGTAAAAAATTATCGTGATTTTAACGGTAAAAAACTGTGAAAATGCTACAGTAAAAACCTGTTAAATGGTTAACGGTAAGTTCCTGTAAAATTTACAGGGAAAAAACGTAAACTGACGTTCCCAGAATTCCCTGCGTTGCATTTCAAATACTGTTTGAATTTGATGTTTTTTCTTTGAAATAACTGTTTTTTCTTAGTTTTTTCTTAACAGTTATGTTTATTAGGGTTGTATGTTACATCTAATGTTGTTAAATTAATGTTTATAGCATATGTCAGTTTAATGAGTCTCACCATGATGGTGTTTAGTGCTTGTGTGAATGACACTGTGCACCTTCTATATATGTTATTATTTAAAAGCTGCTTGTGATGGGCTTTGGTTCATCATGTGACTTTCTCATCACCACCTGCATTTGGTGGTTATCAGTGTATTTCAAAGGTACAAAACAGATTTCAGTACTTTAATAGGTTGGTATATTAACATTATATCAGTTAAAGAAATTACGGTATTTAACTGTAAATTTAAGTTAAAACTGTAAAACCTAAAACGTTGTTACCATATTTTTTACAGTAGAATTCCGGCAACCACAGCTGCCAGTTTTTTACCGTAAATTTTACGGAATTTTTTTTACAATGTACATTGTCACTTAAGTCTGTAAGTTTTTTTTTTTTTTTTTTTTTTTTTTATATTATTGTTATTTTAATCAGGAAGAAGGAAGAAGCCACTAGCAGCTGCCATAAGTTGAAAGCGCCACTTACTGCAAGCGCCACACACAGAGGCCCAACTAAGAAAAGTTCAGGCTATTGCGAGTGCTGCCACGTCGTCTACAAAGACCAGTATGAGGTGAGTACATTTGGTATTTTGTTTGCAAAAACTGAGTGACAGCAAAAAAGATTTAAGTCCTTTTAATATCAGTTAATACAAGGTACTGATTAATATGCAGACTGAAGCCCTTGTATAACTTTTGACATCAAATTCTCTTTTTAATTTTTAGCACTTGCAGTCTGAAATGCATCGTTCTTTCATTCAAAATGACAGTAACTATGCTGTAGTAGACCAACTAACGGCTGCCATGGTTGCTAGCTTTGTTTGTAATCCAAATCTAGAAATGGATCCAACGCTGATCAAGTAAGGAGCAATTATACAAATGCTTTGCTTTGAAGCAATTCACTGATAATGTTGACTTTCACTGTTGTCTTTTTGACAGTACAACATTGAATATTAGACTTTTTCTCTGTTTTCACTATGTTTATTCATTCCCCTCAGGTCGTCGACAGGCCTCTCTCAATTACAGTTGAGTAATTTAACTGAGATTGTGCAGAATACTGTCAGTGAGAATGAAAAATCTCTTCAGACTCCACTGGTTCAAGAATGTGTGAGTCCACTGGCAATTACTGACAACAGAGGACACCTCTTTCCTAAACCTATCCGGAGTCTGCCTGGTCAACAAAATGCAACCTCTCATCATACAATGCAAAATAACTCTCCTGATCCTCTTGACAATGTCAAATTAGGCCTTTACATCAGCTGCACCACAAAGGTTCAGGACTTTCAATCTGGTGTTCTCTGCATGGATATAATCCCTTATCAAATTCCTCCAAAATCCCAGTCAATAGAGAAGAAACCCAAAAGCCTCTCTTCTGTCACACCCTCAGAAGCTCCATCTAAAATTCTCACTCTAAGCTCTTCTGGAGACAACAAAACCTCACGCACCATTTCTGGTGGTAAAAATGTTCCTGAAACTCAGGAGCGATGTGAAGGTGGTCATGATCTACATGTATTGCATATGCGAAGGGGTCTTACAGGTAGTGTTCCTAACACAGTCAACTCTCAAAATCAAAAACCTGATTGGGATCAAGGTTTAAAAATGTGCTCAAACAGCCCTAAGATGCTACTCCAGCGAGGTGAAGACTGCAATTCTGAAAGATGTGGCCAGTATGTGTTGGACCATAGAAAGTTACTTTCAACAAAACAGTCACTGAAATCGGCCCAAGATATTGTTGGGACTCCAGAGTTTGGCATCTCTTACTTTTCATTACCACATTTTTTATCATTTCCACACTTGTCAGATTACCCATTTTCTATAGTTAACTTAAAAAAGCGCTGCAGGTCCTTCACTTCAAGTCCAAAACTTGCCAAGAGAAGAAAGATTAGTCGAAGTGAAATGCCAAACCCAATTCAGGGGGTTAGCAGTGCTCCCTGGATAGGACAGTACTCATCTGTACCTTCCACCATGTCATGTTTACCAGTCTCCAAGGTGGGTTTTACAACAGAGATGAATAATCAAACTGGGGGTAGCATACTAGCAACCCATGAGTCATCACTGAATGTATCATCACTTGTGAATCAGATCCCAATGCGGCCTCCCCTAAAATATTTTACTCCCAGTACCCACTGTTTGCCTCATCAAGTTGACCAACAGGACAATGCTGCAGATCAACCCTGTGTTAAGCAGTCACATGAATCGTCTCCAATCAAAGATCCAGTGGAATCCCGAATAACCACTTATTCATCTGATTTGGACCCTCCTCAGTTGGTTCCATTTTTCCATGAAGACCATCAACTCCAGCGCCATCAGTTTCATGATCCTCCAGAACTGTTACCCTTTTTTTTCCAGACACCTGAAGATACTTGCTATACACCAGTCAGTAAAGCCTCAAACAGCTCGTTCCTGTCACGCTCAGGAGCCTCTGTTTGCATTGAATCTGCTCTCCTCCCTAACCTTACATGGTCCCCGGCCTCTTCTGAGTCAGATTGGGATTCTGGCCTCTTGTCGTGGTTTGAGGCTGGAGTTCCTCTTCAGGCTAAAGGCGGACATGATGACCTGGGTCTGTTATTACAAAAGCCACATATTGACATGCAGGATGGGAGCTATACATCACGGTTGTGCTCCATACTACAACCCTCTTGATTCACATTATTGAGATTGAAGGTGCATCAATACAATTGTGACTGTTGATGAATTCAATCCTAAAGTTCTTCATTCTTCTTTCTCAGTAGTCCTTATTTTTCACTTCTACAATTAAATTACGATGCCTATATGTGTGAAATAAGACTTAATGAATGAATCGTTGTTTGTTTTTCATGAAGAATATTTTATTATAGAGGTGTGTCTAACTCTGCAGCTAATGTATAAATAATTTCCACTTTTTCCATGTTCTTTTTGATGAAGACTGCTCAGTTTTTTTTTTTTCTAAATAATGAAACCATCTTGTCTTACATCAATATTGATTTATACATTTTTGATAAGAATACTGAACACTCCATTCCAGAGTGTTTGTCTCTTTAGTATGCAGTATCTCACCAAAACCAAGAAAACAATTATTTTTAATTAACAGCTGGCAAGTATTTCATTGTTTTCTCTTCGAGTGACCTCCATGACTTCTCTTATGGCTCTCTCTTGCCCCGAGTGTTGACCATGACTTTTCAGCAGAAATATCCAGGAACGTGTGCTGGTATTGAGAATTTAATGAGGCTTTGCTGGAGGGGCATTATCCAATTAGTTTAAGTGCTGTGTCTGGCCTCTTTCCAGTTTAGAGGCAGTGTTGATGGTAGAACAATGCCATGGTGGTTCTTGGAGAACATACAGGATAGGATACACTGTGAAGGCAAAAATGTGCTATGAATGTCTTTGAGGTACTTTGAGCCATTTTTAATAGACCTTTTAGATTTCCTGTAAATGTGCATCAGTTGATGTGGTGGCATGACTGGTACAGTGGGCAGTGTTTTAATTATTTGATGTCAATGTTTTAAGGCATATTTTAGGGACAGAATGTTGTGCATTCCTATTACAGAATTTCTGAAAGGAGTATATAAAGCTTGTACCACTGATGTCCATGTAGCATGACTAAAATCTTGCTCTTGGAAGATTTTCCATAAACTGGAAATTAGCTTTATGAAGACCTTAGGACAGTTATACATGTTTTAAGACAAAATCCTGAATAAATGCAAAGTTCTACAATAAATTTTTATTATTTTACTGTATCATGAACTATTGTTTTGATATTTGTACAGTTGTATTTTAAAAGCTGTTTACTTCCATTCTAGATGCTAATGTAGCACTGCTGAATTGTGTGCATGCTCATTAAAATCAGATAAGACAAATGGTCAGTTTCTGTGCTTCTTTAGGTAAAGCATTGACTTGTTTTGAATTAAGTTATCCCCTAACTTTTGCTAGTCTGTTTCTTTCTTTCTTTCTTTCTTTCCCAAGGGTCTTTTATTTTTATATGAATAGGTCTATTATGTTGAAGGAGCTGTTAGGGCAATGTCAAGTCAACTTTGATTTCATTATTATTATTATTAACTTGTGTAGTTATTAATAATTATTAAAAAAATATTTTATAAGAAAATGTGTAATTATTAAAATGTTTTTGGTATTTCTGTTACAAGATACTATATTACACAACGAAATGCACTAATCTTGACCTTTCATTTCCAAATGTGATGAATGATTGAGAAGCAACCAGTCAGTGGTTTTAAACATTTAATTATTGACTCATTGTTTGATCGGACAATGAAAAGTTAATACCACCTATGGATACCACTCACAATATACAATGCTATACTTTTAAAATGACATCTATACAGTATACTCCTTCACAAACTGTAGTTTTATAATGTCTTTAAAATATATAAGTGGTAGCATGCCATTAATCCATTCTGCCATAGTTCTGATTTAAAAAAAAATGCTACATCAGCAATTTCTCTCCCATCAGATTCATGTCTTTCCTATGTTCCCTGAATAGTTTGCCACGTGCTGTTCACTATATAGCTAGTCTATGAATGCCTTAGAGTTGAAGATGGGTAGGCCTAAATCATGGTTTTATGAGTAACTAAAGATTAGTACTGATCGATTTAGTCCTCAGGCATGAGAGATATTGCTGAGGATGAGAATATTTGATATGCTTTTATCTCTCAGATGACGCTGGGTTCTCTCGCCAGGAAACACACACTCACACATTCATCTCACTTTTAAACCACTTACAAAATCATACAATGTGTGCTGTTGTGCTTGACAGCTGTATTGTATGATATATATCGGCCTATGTTTTATCTAAAATCCTAACAATAATATTTAATTGTAATTATATATAGTATGCTATATTTTGCAGTAATTGCAGCTATAGCCTACTGCATTCTATGTATATGTTGCGTATAGTAATATTTATTGTCTGATATTTGTTCGAGGTTACAGAAGTGGAATATCTGATGTTGCATGCGAGTGCGGTGTGAAGTGAAGGGGAGGAGATGAGAAGAGAGTGGGAGGAGGTGCGGGTGGGAGTCCCGCAGAAGGAGCGTTTCAATCCCAACATGAATTCCACCCGCAATCTCTGACCGACAACACACGAGCGATATAAGCAGACATCACGGCGCCTCGCGCAAGCGGATACTTTCCTGAAGTCTTTCCCATCAGCGTCTGCTTGTTTTCCACGGATGCCCTTAACGTCTTCCTCGTGACTTCAACATCGCCGCGGAACGGGATGAGGCGGTAAATGTCGCGTTTAGCATCTTTTCGCTCCGGTTGAAGCCGCAGGAGTATGTGATCATGTTGGCGACGCGCTGCCTCCTCCTGTGGGCTGCGGTCACCGCGCGACTCGCCGTGACAGGTGAGCGACGAACGCCGCGTTGGGAGCGGGTTCGTGATATTAGTACAAGCTCCATCGGTGTAGCTATTTACGTATAATGTGCGCCAACAGGTGCAACGATTTCTTCATTTTACGGATGGCCCCGTTTTCTGTCATGGGCATGGCTGTGAATTTTCAGCGTCGCGCCAGAATACGCAGTGATGCCGCAGGCTAGATAGAGTGTATAGTGGCTGTAAACAGGAATTACTAAAACATAGAATCATGGCTTTGACGACTGTCTTACAGTTTTTTATGAATGTGTCTTATATTGAAAGGCTGGGGCAGCAGCATCAAGCGGGACGGAGCGGAACGGGGACGCGAACAGAACGCATATGCGGAGGAGCTCACGCAGCCTCAGCGGCTGCTGCAGCGGACTGACGCGGAAGAGGAGCTGTCGCACGGGCACTTGGGTACTCTAGTAAAGACTGATGCTGATGGAGCCTATGTGAGTGACTCTCTACTGAAACATGAAACGTGAAATCAAAATCGACCCCTTTTACTTTCTTAATGCACATCTTCCTGGTCTTATAATGAATGATAGGCAACATGTGGAAAACAAGCATCTATTTTCTTCCTCAACTTTCATCATAATACAGGTGCATCTCAATAAATTAGAATGTCGTGGAAAAGTTCATTTCAGTAATTCAACTCAAATTGTGAAACTCGTGTATTAAATAAATTCAA
>JAFVLL020016002.1:0-17666 GCA_021397915.2 Tor tambroides
AGCAGAAAATTTCTGAGAGCAGAAAAAACTGAGAAATATAACCAAGGAAAACATGATTTTGTGCGAAAGTCAGATCATTTTGCATTAATATTTCAATTTTGTGCAATATGATTTTTATTGTGTTTAAAGTTTTGATTCATGCTTATTAGTTTTAAAAATGTGTTATTAATTTTTTTATTTACGCTTATTATGTTTCGATCCGTGACCATTGTTTGCTATTCTGAAAACTTTGCTTTCATTTTTAAATCTTGTGCAATATATTTTTACTTGCGGTTTTAAATTTTGTTTTCACGCTTCTTATTTTTTTTATCCGTGACTGCAATACTTTAGGCGGGAATCTGATCCCATACATATGTAACAATTTCTTTCAAAAAATAGAAATTATAGTCAAGTGTAGTATACGTTATGTTACATATTACATTATACATTTTCAAAGGTTTAGTTCCTAGCATTGAAAACACTAATATGTCTAGCTAAAAATAAAGTGTTTGCAGTGCCCACCCTTAATAAGGTTGCTGTAAGCTTTGCCCCAGCTGTTGCGGTGGTTGGAGGTGAGGATGCCAATAGGCTCTTTATTGGTCTGTAAAGAGGAGTTCCAGATCTTCTCCAGCTGTATGTAGATCTGGTCTACAGTCAGTGGCGTGCCGTCACTGTTATATACATCCAGCACAAAGAACTGCATAATGAGAAAAAACAAACAAACAATTAAACCAGTAAGATGTATGGTACTAACATGGCATTAACAGATCACAGTCCTGGATGCAAGAAAATGTAATTAATGCATTCAATGTCTTTTTTAATAAAAGAAATGCAAAACATATTTTTGTATATATTTCTTAAATTATTTTGTACATTTTTCCCCAATTTACCTACCATTGGAAGTTACATTTGGAACAAGGACTGTTATATTTTGTAACACGGACTGACCTGAAAGTTATGCACTACAGTGATATGTGTGGGGGGTCTCTTGTCCAAGGTGTAGTTGACCACGTTGTCCCTCTTTGTTCCAGGGATCCGGCAAGACGAGAGCACTTGATAGTACTGGTTCATACAGAGTGGCTTTCCACCCAGATACTCCACTGGCAATGTTTCACTAATCAAAAAGGAAAGACATTACAACTGACTGGACCATCTGAACTTTATACACTCATGAATTTAACCAACAGTAATAGTCATGGTTATCTAAACAGAGGACTGAATGACTTCTGACTGCACAGGAAAAGTAAGAAATGTGTCACTCACTTGTCAATCATGCTCTTGAAATCTAAAACTCCAGCGATTAATTTTGCTGCATATCTGTGAGGAACAAATACTTTTACTTTCTTACAGTCATTTTAAACACGTTTAACATCAACATACTACAAATGAAAAATTCTATACAGGGAGCCTGCTGTGACGTGTATGACTTATGATATTGAAAGAACACATCTTACTGCTGATCTGTGACCAGTTTTAGCAGTCATATGTGAAAGCTGTCATTATAGTTAATGTGGGGAGACTGGCATTGGGCCAGCTCTTTTCTGAGAGCAACAGTTTGTACTCTCTGAATTGCAAAGCTCAACTTTGCAAGAGAGGGTTAGTCTGTATAAAGGTCACCATAGTGGTAGTCTCAGCCTCAGACGTCACGCCCACGGAACATGTCTGATGCATATGGCACATTTATCTGGAAACACTTCAGGAGTTTCAAAGTCGTCATCGGATTGGTTGAATTATACAGGATTTCCATAGAATCTTTAAAATATGTCTGAGAGTTTTACACACCGGTCTGTTATTGTGGCGACATTTCCACGCCCCTAAACATGACGCGCCACAAAACAAAACGTGATTGGTTGCTTTACCTGTCAGTCAAATGGCTTCTTGGGCGGGTCTTAGCCATTTAAAGCAGACAAAGTTCCCAGACCTTCAGCCATCAGTCTGAAGGTCTGGCTACGCGAGACTACCATAGTGGTAGCTGAAAACAACTGCCTCACCCTGCAGTAATGCCACTCTGGGTCACTGCGTGTGGATTTAATTCATGTGAATGACCGTTGAGTAATATTTACAATGTGTTAAAGTTCCTGTAACTGGCAGTAGCAAACACCAAGGTCAAGGTTTTGATTCCCAGGGAGCACAAATACTAAATATAAAATGAACATGCAAAGTTTATACTTTAAACAATAACAACAAAAAACTATTTGCCCACATATTAAGAAAAATAAACTAAATTCATAATGTATGAAACATATCTAAAAACTTTTTTTACTATATTTATTATTGCAAGTTTACTTGTCGATTTTTAGATAATTCACTGGATAATATGCATATAAAATATATTTATGTTAAAATATAAACATTTTATATTTTTAAGTAATATATATTAATAAATGAAATACAAAATACAAAACTAACGTGTATGACTTCAGGGTTATGAATATCTATAAATATATTCATGTTAAAATACAAATACATTTCATATTTTAAAGTAAAATATATAAATAAATACATAAAATACAAAAAGTGCATGCCTTTAATCGTTTCATAATTATCTATGCATATACATATTTATATGTTAAAATATAAATATGTTGGATTTTTAGTAAAATATATTTACACATAAATATATTAATAAAACATTTTAAAACATTCATTGTATGACTTTAATCAGTTTCTATTAAAAACTTTGTAGGCACATAACAACACACTTTTAGTTCTAAAGAACGATTATAGACCAACTAAATGACCTGTGGTAAAATTCATTGACTATTCCTATATGAATCCACACTGGTCTGACCTCATTTGGCCTTGACGGTCACTGAACTCCATTCGGGGAAGGACGACCCCAGGACTTGAATGAACGACAACAGGCATCCGGTAGTCTAGGTAGGCTGTTTGTAACCACCAGTCAGAGAGCTAGCAGTGGAAATGACAGAGAGACAATGAAACATAAGAAGAAGCCCTTTAAAAGAGACACTAAGCATCACCTAACAAGTTTTTACCCAGTTCTCCATCTTCTTGGCTCGTTGTTCCAGGCCCTTCTGTAGTCTCTCTCCTACACCGCCTGGCTTCTGAAACTCCTCCAGCAGCTGCCGGGTGTGATTCAGCTCCTCCGGGTCCACGATGGGCGTCAGGGCAGCCAGATAGCGTCCGCATGTTTGTTGCAGTGGTGGTATGGGAAGCTTAGGCAGACCCTCCTGGTGGGCCAAGTAGCGACCAGCGATCCGTGTCACTGACACTGGCTTTACCAGGCCAGAGGATTTCACCATGCCAGCCTTGACCTAAAAATATGACACACAAGATATAAAACCAGTTGTATTATATCATAGATCATAAAGACACATATATAATATAGAACTTTTTAGTACTCAATGACTGACATGTTAATAGTTGAATCGCTTTTTTTTCAGTTTCTCCTTAGAAATAGATAATATGATACTTTGGCATTGGTCTAAGATATTATTATATTACTATCCAAGAGTAGTGCAATTGGTCCTAATAATTTACACAAGTGCACATTAACAAGCTAATACAGTCCAACGTTTATAAATAACTGAAAATGTTATCTGTAATACTCACATATAAAACACATGAGTCAGCACATGACTGGCAGTAATGCAACATGTAATAAGATTCTTGCGCTGTCATTAAAAAACTAAAAGCTCTATTGGAGACCATTTACACATTGACACGATGTGTTAGATACCTGCTTTAAGTATTTAAGCAACTGTCAGTGAACATTTGTTTCTATGATTGCCATGAACTGTATCGGCACTTCCTACTGTCCTTAGCACTACCGCTATCTAACCATAAACAACATGAATGTCAGACAGCTACTTGTTTATGTCAAATAAGTATTTCGACCACGTTTAAAAACCCGGCCATATGTATTGGTTACTCACCATCGTCCTGGCAAGAATGCCCAACATAACTGAAGTTCACTAAAACGCCCCCAAATCAAGGCCTGAGAGGAGGGACAGAAACGATCAGTGCGGTCAGAGTGCTATGAGGGAGCGCCATCGCTGCTGCGCTGCTCCGCTTCACCGCTAGACGGTGCTCGAGCCACAAAAACACACGCCAAGCCCAGCCGCATTTGCGACATCGTTCTGCTTCTGAATGATAATCTGAAAGACATTTTATTGATGGAAAATAAAGAAGATAAAGCCTTCAATCTATTTATTAACTAAATTATTAACTAAATTCCACATTTATAAACCAAATTGCACTCCAAGGTCCAGAATTTAATATCCCAGTACCTTTTCTCATTGTACTAAGGTTTCCATTAACTCTGCTTTTACTTTTCTGTAAATGTATGCGAAATTGTACGCATAACGTATGTACTTACTAAATAATAATGCATCACAAATAACAAACATAATAATTCAGCATTTACATATTACGCATGTTACAAATCATACAATAGATGCAGTAACATTTTCTCACATTCTCAAATGTAAGCTCTCCTGCAAAAAAAGCCTTGTTTTTTTTCTTTTAGAAAGTAAATGAGCATTATATTGATACTATATGATTTTATATTAAACAAAAAGCAATTAAAACGGTGAAAGTTTGTAAACGCTTTAATATTTTATATACATTTGTATTTGTATACAGCCCCGCTAGTGTATAATTGTTTAGCCTATGTCATGTATAATGTTTATTGTTTATATCATATATAACTTTTGTAAAATACATGTTCTTGTTAGTTAAAAAACTATGACATTTTCTCACATCAAGTTACATTCGCTAATCAAGTTTTTTTTTTTTTTTTTTTTTTTTTTTAATATATTTTACGCGAAACTGCGGGTGAGAGTTGAAGGGTCGTGTTTTCATGTTCACACAGTAAACATGGCGGAGACTGAGCAGCCGTCAGGTAACTTCCATCAATCAAACCTTCATTTATGCACGGATAATTCAAAAGCGAAGATACCAGTGATATCTGCAGATTATATATGCTGTTGTTCAAAACCTGAAGGGGTGAAAGGGATGTGCATATGTGCAGGAAAAACCCTTAATTGTGGGCTCACCGTGCCTCATGTAGCCTAATGAATCGATGAGAGTCTGTCAGCTCTGCGCCGTGGCGCATTTATAGCTTATAACGCCTTTTCTGCGAACAAATTACCCAATGGTATTACTTATTTGCAATATTAATGTACTTACAATTCTGTTTAAAATATACTTTAGTGAGAGTGATGGACATAGCGGTTGAACACATTTAGTTTTAAACTTAGTTGGGTAAACCTACTCTAGTAAATGAAGTTGTCAGTTCTAGTGTGGCATGTTGATATATTCTAGTGCTGACAAGCGATTAATCGCATCAAAAATAAAAGTTTTTGTTTACATAGTATATGTACGTGTACTGTGTATATTTATTATGTATATACAAATACATACACATGCATGTATATATTTAAGAAAAATGTTACGTTCATATATTTATATATAATTTAAATTATATGAATATAAATATATACATATAAATACATGTAAATATTTTCAAAACATTTGCTGTATGTGTGTCTTTATATATACATAATAAATATACACAGTACACACACATATATTATGTAAACTTCTTTATTTTGGATGCGATTTTTATTTTGATATATTTACTTTCTTTTTTTAAACTTTTTTTTGAAAACTTTATTTGTACCCCAGCTCTTAATAAACACACACACACTGATGTGTTGTGTTCATTGTCACACAAATTCATGAAGTGCATTTATCAACCCACAAGAAATACAAATTCTGCCACTGTGTAATTAACATTTAATAGTTAATACGTTAGGTGAGATGTGTGAGACTGCCATTTCTTCTTCAGTCCTTTCTGTCAGATTACCATATAAATGCTTGGAATTATAACCTTATGTTTTGATGATAAGTATTGATATTTTTGGGGTCTGGATAAATGATTATTTTTGGACCTGACATGTCCTTTAAAAGTTTTTAAAAATAAATTATAACCAGTTTATTAAGTTACATGAAATTTGTAAAAAAAAAAAAAAAAAATTGGTATTACAGAAACCACTTTTAACAAGTTGCTATCAGTTCTTATTAGTTTCATTATTAGTATTAATATAATTTTAATTTGACTTTAAATTTGGACTTGTCCATCATATTTTTTGTCTTTTGGATAGGCTCCTCCCACGAGGATGACAAGCCTCCCAATCCTCTCAATTTCAACTTCATGGTGCCAAAGAAGGAGATCAGCATGGTGCCTGATATGGGCAAATGGAAAAGATCACAGGTATGTTGTACAACCCACTTAAGAGCAGTTTATCTGCTACTTTGAGAGATGAAAAAAAAGCTCATTATCAGTCTCTTTTCTCAGTATCTCTGGAGTTTAAAGATAATACTAGGAATCTCTATTGTTTGACACACTTTTGTTGTGTGGTTAGTTGCAGCAGCACCATTACATTTTAAAGAGACAGTCCTAAAAAATAAACCTGTTAAAGGTGCACTCAGTGTTTTTCCTCATTAGAAATGTGTAAACACAGAAATGAACATTTCTGGCCTGTAAAGAGCTGTTTTATTCTAGATTGAGGACAGCCTTGTTGAAATTACACAACCAAATGACTTAAAATTTCAGTAAAACAAATCGCAACTTTTTTTTGCAAAGGCATAATAATAACAGTGACAACAATAATAAGAGTAATAATAATAAATAATTAAATCAATAATAATAATTTTATTGGCAATTTTTTTAATAAATATATATTACTTACTAACATCCCCCTTAAAAGTCATTAAATCCTCTTTTGCTTACATTTGAGCATGTTTCTGTTTTGTGTAAGTAGGCATATGCAGACTACATGGGATTCATTCTGACCCTGAATGAGGGTGTGAAGGGAAAGAAACTTACCTGTGAATACCTGGTGTCTGAGGTGGGTCACTGTCCAGCTTTTCTCTATACTACTGTATGTTGGTCTGTATGTAACAGATGAAGTGATTGGTACATATGTTTTGATCACAATAATGCATGTTCATAGAAATGTGCTTGCATGCTTTTCTTTTCTATTAGACAGTGGAGAAGTTGCTAGCTCTGTTGGCAACATTAGATCGCTGGATCGATGAGACACCACCAGTCGACCAGCCTTCTCGCTTCGGCAATAAAGCTTACCGCACATGGTATGCTAAACTAGACCAGGTGAGTGCCCGTATATGTATATGACCATTGTTTACCTTTACACTGTTTTCATTTGTTTTGGTATCAATTCTTGATCAAGCATTGCTAGTAACTTTAAGCATACAGTGCCTTCAGAAAATATTTGATTGTCTTCTTCTGTTGTTTCTTCAAATTAAAACTTTTTAATAGTTTTTAGTGCAGTTTTTGAATGAGAGAATTGGTTAACGTGAATAATTTTTTTTTGCAATGTGTCATTTCTGTGCTGTTCGTATGAGGTGAAATGATGTAACAGTGTTTTTTGTGTGCAGGAAGCAGAGGCTCTAGTCGCAGCCGTTCTGCCATCAGAGCGCCATGATGCTGCTCCAGAGATTGCTGTCTACCTGAAAGAGGCTGTGGGCAACTCCACCAGGATTGACTATGGCACAGGTCTGTGTGGGGAAACACAAATATAAGTTCATTGTATTTCTTTTATGTTTGTGTATGTATGTTTTTCCATAGTTTGCTTTGAAGAGAAATGATAACTTTTCACATTTTTATCTATCACTCATTAATAAATTCAACTGTCACATCAGAGAGAATAATACAGACATGAACTAGTCTTTTAGATTTTTACTTTCAAAACATTAGCTATATGGACTCTTTATTTAAGACTGTGATGATGCATTTTCACAGTTAAGTTTTTTGCATTTTCATTTTTTTAAAAATTGTGTATTTATAACACTATACTTTTAACTATACTATTTAACACAGCTGCATGAGTGTTTCTAATACAGCGGCTGAGGGAGTGATGGCAAATTTGACATCTTTCTCTCTTCTGACCAATGTAATTTATCTCTCAATATTTTTCCATCTTTTGTAAAGTCACAGAGGCAGTGTCATGGATTTGTTTTCTTTTGCTATTGGAGCAAATGGGGAAAATTATATTAGCTGTAGTTTCTGTTTACCACTGTAGAAGTTTACCAAACTATGGCATTCAGAGAACACTGGAAATGTAAAAAGGGTCCATTATATACAAATTTAATGTTGTTCTTCTGGATAATCACTAGAGGGCGCTGTTGAAACACAGAACATTTGGATGCTTTTGAGAGTTTAACACGATTCAGATACGGATTTTAAGGATTACAAACCTTAAGTACACTAAACAGTTCTTGTTTCATATAAAGTCTGTCATGATTCAAACTGATAACACTGAAAGCGTTCATGAGAGTCAAAAAAAAAAAAAATTTAGCATAAGAAATAACATGTTTCTGTGTGCAGGTCATGAGGCGGCATTTGCTGCGTTCCTCTGCTGTCTTTGTAAGGTGGGAGCTCTGCGCATAGAGGACCAGCTGGCCATCATATTTAAAGTTTTTGACAAGTTAGTGCATCTTATTGCTTGACTTTTTTTTTTTTCTAGGCTTGATTGTGTTTATGGGGTGCAGTCTAACATGTGTTAATGTTTCTTTTTTAAAAAAAACACATTATTTTTCACATAATTTATCTTTATTCCTCACAGCTCTGTCCCTTCTCTGATAAACGCGCTGATCATTTCCTGCTTTTATGAAGCCCCTCCCTCAGACATATGCGATTGGTTAGGTGGCCCAGTGTGTTGTGATTGGCTAAACTGCATCTATGTGCTCCGGTTGTATTGTAAACAATGTAGCGTCGTCTATATTTCTTATCGATTTGAGCCTGATTGAGACCCAGAGAATATTAATGAAGAGGATCGCACAGAACCTGTGCAAGAATGGCTCTTAATGGTATGTTTTTTGTTTGTTGTTGTCTCCTACTTTTAGATATGCTGTTATTTGTAAATGCTACTGCTTTCGTTAGCTTTTAAAATACGGTTTTGATTAAAGATTTAATACAGTACAGCAACCGTACATGCGTCCATGTATAACTCTTCTCATTGCTATGTGAAAATAAGTGTATAAATGGAACAGTTCATTGTTGGAGCTGAGCTGGTGATCTGAATGAGAGAGAGAGAGAGAGAGAGAGAGAGAGAGAGATGCAGAGCAGGAGGACGTGAGGAACAGGATTGAGAACTGCTACTTTAGAACATTGATTTTGAAACTTGTGAATCCATTAGAATCATTAGAAGACAGAATCATGATTCATACATGAATAGATTATTATGTGCACCCCTAGTTTTCTTCCTCTTCTCTAAAGCAGTGCAGCATGGCCTCGCCCCCTTTGCTGCATGTTCCCGGGGGTGGGGTTTATCTGGGTTCATGACGTAACGAACCTGGGAAGTAACTCGTTGTAGTCCTTACAAGCTGTTTTTGTAGGCATTAAACTGCCAGAATTTTAAAAGACGATATCTCCGTTTGCATTGAACTTTCAGCGCCGCAACTTTGCAGATATTGTTTATGCTCAAACAGCAACATTACACACTAACTAATGTTAAAAAAGTGAAATCGCAATCAACCACCCCTTTAAATCTGTAACTCCCAGCAAGTCTGCACTTTACTGCACACTAATGTATGGTCGTTGATGGTCTAAATCTGTGAAGAACTCATTTGCATTAAGCATTATGATCTTATTGGCGTAGGTATCTGCGAGTGATGCGCAAACTGCAGAAGACTTATAGGATGGAGCCGGCTGGGAGTCAGGGTGTGTGGGGTCTTGACGACTTTCAATTCCTTCCCTTCATATGGGGGAGCTCACAGCTTATAGGTAACGACTCCTCCTTTGTTGCCCATTTTATTGATAATGTGTCCTGGCCTGGAGATGCCTCCATTTTCAGTCTTTAAAGGAACTCTCTACTTTTTTTGAAAACAGGCTCATTTTCCAACTCGCCAAGAGTTAAACAGTTGAGTTTTACCGTTTTCGAATCCATTCAGCTGATCTCTGGGTCTGGCGGTAGCACTTTTAGCGTAGATTAGCATAGATCATTGAATCTGATTAGACCGTTAGCATCTCGCTCAAAAATGAACAAAGAGTTTCGATATTTTTCCTATTTAAAGCTTGACTCTTCTGTAGTTACATCGTGTACTAAGACTGACGGAAAATGAAAAGTTGCGATTTTCAAGGCCGATATGGCTAGGGACTTTACTCTCATTCTGGCATAATAATCAAGGAACTTTGCTGCCGTACCATGGGTGCAGCTGGCGCAATGATATTGCGCAGCACCTGAAAGTAGTCCCCAGCTAGGTAACTAGTTATGATATAGCTGGGGACTACTTTCAGGCGCTGCGTAATATCAACTCTTGGGGAGTTGGAAAATGAGCCTATTTTCAAAGAAAGTGGAGTGTTCCTTTAACAACAGCAAGTTCTGACTTTTTTGTAGATCTAGACAGACTGTTATTTTGGTATTATTTATATGCTATTATAATATTTAGTTTACGTTTTAGTGATTTATTTGATTTTGTAATTTTTATGATTTTTGT
Source organism: Tor tambroides (assembly GCA_021397915.2). Classification (NCBI taxonomy): domain Eukaryota; kingdom Metazoa; phylum Chordata; class Actinopteri; order Cypriniformes; family Cyprinidae; genus Tor; species Tor tambroides. The sequence continues at coordinate 10,465 of JAFVLL020016002.1, forward strand.
TTGTATTTCTATTTAGCTTTAATTTTTGTTTCAATTTTAATCATTTTAATACTTATACTTCAGTTTCTGTAAATTTCAAATTTTCATTTTAAGTTTCTATCTAATATTTACATTTAATTTCAGTTTTATTGCAGTTTTTAATAGTTTTAGTATACATTAAAATGTAAAAACACTATACCTAGAGCTGGCTAAATTCAGGTTCATTGTCGTTTGCAGTGACTAACATGGAGACACCTAGTGGTCACACTGTGTAACTGAAGTGTGTTTGTTCATGTGTTGCGTGTAGACCACCCAACCCTGGAGCCCAGACACTTTCTGGAGGAGAAGGTCGTAAATGAGTACCACCAAGACTACATGTTTCTGGAGTGCATTAAATTCATCAATGAGGTGTGTGTCATCTGGCGTCTGCTAGTGGAAAGACCATTTTTCCTTTCATTTTCATTGTGTTGGGAGGATGAAATTTAGATCACACACACAAACAAACACTCATAAGTTCCATTCGTGTAAATACTTACAATATATAGTTTCAAATTCTCTCTCTCTCAGGGAGGTTGTGTTTGGACTCCACTCACATGAGTCATTTCCTTCCTTCCCTGCACGTTGTTGTGAATCACTCCTAAGGCCCCTAGGGCCCACCCCCTCCTTTCTCTTTCTCTCTCTCTCTCTCTCTCTCTCTCTCTCTCTCTCTCTCTCTCTCTCCCTTTCCTTCTCTCCATTCCTCTTTGTGGGGCTAGTAGGTTTCTGGAAAGTCTGGCTTGACGAGAGCTGTGTGTGTGGAGTAAAGCTACACAACACTGCCATTCATAAAGTGCTCTTTCCCGAGGGCAGCCCACAAGCCCCTCTCTCTTATAAACTCTCATGAATAGACTTTATAGTACAGTGAATTGATGATGATTGTCAAATTACCAATACTACAGAAGAGTTAATAATCTTTTGATGATATTCTTATATCTCCACACATACACTACTAATCAAATGTTTGGGGTCAGTAATATTTTTTTTTACAAAGAGTGAATACTTTTATGCAGCAAGGATTCAATAGATGCAAAACTGTCAGTTAAGACATTTATAATGTTATTTTAATTTTTTTTTTTTCTTTTGAAATTACTATTTATCAAAGAATCCTGAAAAAAAAACATGTATCACCGTTTCAGCATGCTAAAATGATTATTTCTGAAGGGTCATGTGACACTGTACACTGGAGTAATGACTACTGAAAATTCAGCTTTGCAATCACAGGGCTAAATTATATTTCAAAATATATTAAAATAGAAAACTGCTATTTTAAATTTTAATAATATTTCACAAAAATTAGCATTTTACTGTATTTTCGATCAAATAAATACAGCTTGGGTGAACATAAGAGATTTCTTTCAAAAATATGAAAAAAAAAAAAAATCTTATCCACCACAAACTTGAACAGCAGTTTATTTTGATTTCCTCCGCAATCAGAAACATTATTTATTGTATAAACTCTATGAACTCTGATTTTCAGTAACTTTATAATTTTTGTTTTAGTTTAGTTGTGTTGCCACTATTTTGCTAATAGTAGTGCTAAATTCTGTTCATTTGTTTGTTTATTTGTTTTCTAGTGACCTTTGTTTCTACAACTAATTTGAAGAACCACTTTCATAACGATTGTTATATTGGTATTTGACAGATCTGATCTGTGGTCAGCACAAACATAAGAATTTATTCTTTTCTTCTCCAAATAAAATCAATTTGTATCATAGCAACTTTCCACCACAGTTAAAAGTGAAATATCTTATTCAAAGTAGAAATGTTAGGTTTCAAATTGCTCCATTAAATCCCGCTTTAATGCTGATTGTATATCACTGTATATCTTAAGTTTACTATCATCTTTTTAATCACTACGTATTTTTCCTCTTTTAGATGAAAACAGGCCCTTTTGCCGAACACTCAAATCAGCTTTGGAACATCAGCGCTGTTCCTTCTTGGTCTAAAGTCAATCAAGGTCTCATACGAATGTATAAAGCGGAAGTAAGTATCATGGTATTGTAAGCACTTTTAAATGTCAGGAGTAAACTTGGTGTGCTAGGGACTCCTTATATAGAGTGTGTAAATGGTACATTGGTAGTTTGTACACTAAACTCTGTTTTATCACAACTGAAAAGATATATACAAATAAACATTCTATTCAGAAAGCAGAATCGCAGGCTACCCACTTACACAGTCTACATGTGACATTTATATATGCGTCATTACAAATGGCAAGCCGTGGATTCACAGTTTGTGAAGTTTTAAGACCAGAGCTGAAAGAGTTAATTGAGCAAGCATGTGTGTTCGAGGGGAAGAACCGAGTGCCCCACCCCCTCCTCCAAAGCCCACATCCTGTGTTGTTGAGAATACGGCTGTGCTCCCTCCCCCTTCTCTCCGCTCTGCGCTGAGGGGCCAGTCTGTCTGCAAATTCCCCTCCTCCTTCCCTCTCTCTCTCTCGCCCTGTCTGTCTTTCCCCACCCCCGTATATATCACACTCTCGTTCTCTCTTTGACTCCGTCAGCCAGGGACTCATGACTATTACTGATGTCTTTCAACTTAAATACAAGTTAAAGACATGTTTTTTCTGAGTATGAAAGCTATTCATATGGATGTTATTTATATATATATATATATATATATATATATATATATATATATATATGAAAGGTTTTAATTCTGTATCTGAGAGACATTTCAGTGTGCTTTTGTCTCAATTTTACTTCTTTTCTACATTGAAATACATATTAAGGGGCCCTTGCTTCGCGTCTCCATTGGCCTTGTGTGTATTTCGAGGATCCTATACACTTCAAGAGCTTTTCACAGACTGTTATTCAGCATGGATGTATTAAATTGATCAGAAGCGACACTCGAGACATTTAAAGCATTACAAAAGATTTCTATTGCAAATAAATGCTGTTCTTTTGAATGTTCTGTTTATCAAAAAATCCTGAAAAAAGCTTTCCGTGAAAATATTAAGCAGCACAACTGTTGATAATAATAAGAAATCTTTCTTAAACACCAGATCAGTGTATTACACTGTGTCCTAACTACACGCGCCGCTATGCTGCGGCACGCGATAAAAGGGGTCTTTTCCAGGTTAATCTGAGTTTTTGTCCTAATCAGCCCCAATGGCAACACATGAAATTTCTATTTTAGAAAAGTTTCTATTTCTGCAGCGTCAAACAACACACAACTATGACATTGATAATCTCAGGTACTCATTATGTGCTTTATTCAGTGTTAAAAGTGTCTAATGTGAGTTTGAATATCATTCTGCATGAAATTTATAGCCATACTGAAAGCAACAATAGATAGTTTACCTCAGATCTTGAAAATAAATTAAAGCAAAGATGTAGGCTATGTAAAACTGTGAACTCAGTGCGAACTAACAAGCATATTCCATAACAAAGATGGTATCAGTCTCTCAGTATGTACTTTTAAAAATGTTAAAAAGGTTTAATATTTATGAATTAGATTGTAAACTTATCCATTTCGTTGAATGCAGTGCACTTCCAGAGAAAGCCCGCCCACACACGGTTTTGATTGGCTTTGACAAACACTCAAATTGTTTGTAGCTGGAATCTTGTTGCGTCGAGTGTAGTTAGGACACGGTGTTAGAATAATTTCTGAAGGATCATGTGACACTGAAGACTGAAGTAATGGCTGCTTAAATTCAGCTTTGCCATCACAGGAATAAATTACATTTTATAATAATTTAAAATAAAGAAGTGTTTAAGTAGTATTTCACAATAATACTGTTTTAGATCAAATAATTGCAGCTTTACTGAGTTTAAAAACTTCTGACCCCAAACTTCTGAACAGTAGTATATGTGGATATATTCTCTGTATATAGTCTTATTCGATTTGGAGACCGTAGCATTAGACATTTTCTTGCTGTAAAGTTGACTGACACTAGCAACATCTTTCTCTGTCATCCTCTCACAGTGTCTAGAAAAATTCCCCGTCATCCAGCATTTCAAGTTTGGCAGCCTGCTCTCCATCCAGCCAGTCAAACCATGAGAGACAAGAAAAAGAATTTGCACCTCATCAGAGAGCACAACCAAAAGTTCAACTTCGGATGAAACCGCTTCAGTCCCAGTTAACAAACCTAAATATGCATTCTCATCACCAGAGATGCTTGGTCTTACTCCTGAAGATCTACTTTCCTGGAGAGTTCAGTCCCAAACCTGCTCGAATACATTCAACCCTAAAAGATTTCAGTGAACCTGAAGAACTAGATTATCAGGTTCAGGAGTATTTGAGTAGAGTTGAACTAAACTCTGCAGAACGGTAGATCTAAACAGCCCTGCTCTTCACAATCTAGTTCTGCATATGAAATCCCACCTCTGATAGTCCTCTTTAAGTGACGCAATTTGTCTGTATGGTTTTATTTATCTATTCCCTGCAAGCAGGAAGTTGAACTGCTACTTAGACACCTGCAGTGAGCTCTCTCAATGCAGTTATGCACGTACATTTTCATCTGGATTGGCATTTATATTTATTTATGTGTATATAAAGAAAGAGCTTGTCACGATGAACGGTTGAAGGCTTGGTTTTGGTTTAATGAATTCTATTTCCTGTGTGCAAAGATCTGAAGCCAATGAACAATAATGTGTGTGTGTGGGTGTTCATGGATCATCAGTGTCTCAAAAGGCACTTGTAGTGAACTTCTTGCTGTTCATTTATCAAAGATTGCTGAGGCATGTGTGTTGTGAATGGTTTTGATAAGTGTCATTTTTACCTGTGTAAGACATTAATAAGTTGTCAACCACTTTAGTTTTACATTTTTGGCTGTGCTTGTTTCTTTCACATTCACTTAACTGAAAATGAGATGAGTAAAATGCCAAAAAGACCCTTTTAGTTTCTAAGCAGCCACATGTAGGTAAAACAATAGTCTTCCGTTTGCTAATTTAAAGCAATGAATTTGGATCCAGCGGTTTAGCATGATGCAACATTAGTAAAGTATATTTCATTTCTAAACTTCATTCTGTGTAAATAAATGATTTCGGTTTGCTTCAGAACCAACACAGAGGGCACATCATAAAGAACAGGGTACAGCCTGCATGTTAACATTACTGAAATATTGGTGACAAGCTTTTGTTACTCTTTTTACCATCTGTATATCTGATTTACCATCCAGTACATCTGTGAACACTTTTACATCAGCAGAAATATTTATCCTTCACAAGAGTAAGTTTTCATAGATCTGCACCGTGTTTTCAAGAATCCAGGCTTTTTGTTTTACATGAGTTAATATGGAACTAACAGACCTGGGCGGTCTTTCCCAAATGCTTTGTAGGCCTAAGTAGATTGTTGAAACCATTGGCACCAATGATATCTATGATCTATTTAGGATTACAGTGCTTTTGGGAATCACGGCCCTGGGTGTTAAATGTAACAAGATCATTCCTATAGCTGCAAACAATGCTTTAAATTAAGATATATGTTAAAATGACCTTATTGATTATGATGACTAAGGATTTGCTTAAACCATTTGTTGCAATAGCTCCATATTTTTATGTAGTCTCAGTTTCAAAAGAATAACCATCATCAAAATCATTAGTGTCTTATAAATGGCTTTTTGGGTTTCCAGTGTTTAATAAAAATGATAATTGTTTGATTGAATGGAACTACTGAGTTAATAATGGTACATAACACTTACTGTTTATCTGCTTCCCAACCAACATAACTAAGTTTCAAGTTAATTAACACTAACACTGTGACTCTTCTAATTGTACAGAGGCCTACCAGGGTTAACAATTTGTGGTTTCTTTTCCTCATCACAATATACAGTTCACACAAATTTCAAGTATTTATGCAGTGTGTCTGTTATTTGACATGCTATAATTCATCTAAAGCTGTATATAATTCAAATGAAAGGTTTCGTTACCTCATAAAGGAAAAGATATGAAGGCAAATATAACAAATGGCAAATATTTTTATTATTCTTTTTTTTTTAAGTTTATGTTTTCAGGTAAAATTGTCATTATATGTCTATATATGTACATTTAAACCTGAAATCATGGTGCTAAAAAAGCTTTCCATAAGGTGACTAGGTTTTTTTTATAAAAAGAAACGACATCCCTGACGCAAATTTGGTTCTATATGGTGTGTTTTTTTTTTCTTAACAAAACTTACATGCAGGCCAGACCAATTCACATTCTGTAGTTTCAGTCGAGTCATTTTCGGTGGTTGCCAAATTCAGCATCTGCCCAGTCACTGTAGTCCAGCCGCCCCACTGTGAAACTCGGCACAGCTTGCTGAGTAATTGACATGAATGCATGTCGAATTTACCCCCAACACCCATCCGCCTCCCCCGTTTCTATTCAGCTGTATTCAGATGCAGGCTCCACTGCTGAGTTCAACAGGCGCAGTTGAGATAAGATAAGATTAAAGTCGTGCCTTTTGTCTTCATTAACATTTGATGTTACCGCTGAGCCCGTTTCACAAGGCTGCTCATTTTGGAAGGTGTAAACAGAAGTGTATTTAGTACATATATCACGTCCACCGACTAATGAAACACGCGCTATCTATGTTGAATGTTCTGTGTGCGTGTATAATTGGCGCACGGATCCTTCTCCATCATGTAAAATGAGAAAATCTGCATTCGCTCTCCACGGTAGCGTTTCCCGCGTTGGCCACGCGGAGGAGCTCGCCATACACCACAGACCCGGTTGTGCATAGCCCTGTCAAAAATTAAACGAATATACAAACGGTCTTTTTATAAAATAGATTTGGAAACACTAGCATAGACACCATTCCCCCAAAATCAGCCTATTTGGGAATAAACGCACAAAAAGTCTCAAACATAACGTTTTACGCTCATTATATAGCCGACGTTAATTTAACCTGGTTGGATCGTTCAGTAATTTCACAGACGTGTCGTCGCAATGCAAACCAAGCGCGATGCAACCGTACAACATATTTGCACGGTTTTAAACGCGTCGTCATTAATGCACTACACAACATACCGCGCAAACGAATTACCTGCGTTTTTAGCGAGATTTAAACGCGCGCGAAGCAGCTCGTCGAAAATAGCCATGACAACGACTTGATAACAGCCTATGCATGTTGAACGTTGATGTGTCGGGTGTACTGCGGTATCTCAGATTGAGAGGAGTCGAGAGGTTTCGGCTGGAGATGAGAGAGAGAGACCAGAGAGAGGACAGGGAAGGGAAGGGAGGGGAGGGTGGAGGGGGTTG
>JAFVLL020016003.1:0-40507 GCA_021397915.2 Tor tambroides
ATCGTATGAATTTGTACGAGTGAGGTCGTACGAATTCGTACGAATTAGCCACCTCGTAAAATATGTACGAATTGCCGTGAGATCGGGCTGGAACACACACACAGTAGTGAACACACACCCAGAGCAGTGGGCAGCCAATGCTGTGGCGCCCGGGGAGCATTTGGGGGTTCGGTGCCTTGTTCAAGGGTCTCACCTCAGTCGTGGTATTGAGGTTGGAGAGAGCGCTGGATATTCACTCCCCCCACCTACAATCCCTGCCGGAGCTGAGACTCGAACCTGCGTCCTTTGGGTTACAAGTCCGACTCTCTAACTACTAGGCCCCGAGCAAATTTAATATACCAATTAATGTTGGTATCACCCACTACAGTAGCATGTCCACATACAGTGAACAGCAAAGACATCTTTCTCCATCTCAGTTTACTTCACTATACCCTGATAATGACAAAACAAAATACACAAAGTATTCATTGGCTCTAAATTTGCTCAGATGCCAGAAATGTTACGGGTTTGTACTTAATAGATGGGATAGAAAGAGAAGGCATTCAAACAGCATTTGAGTGACTTCCTTCTCTCAGTTTACAATGCCATGTTCAGCAGGCGAAATCAGATTGCTAGCAGGACAAATGAAGAAGGACTTAATTAGACCTTAATCACCACACTAAGGGCCAGTTTTACTAAGCAGGGCAAATTAGCGCGAGAGCGCAATTCCAAAACAGCACCGATGGGTGTGGAAATGTCTGCGGGTGGTTTACTAACAACCGAGCAAATTAAAGAACACAGACGCAACATTTTCACAGACGCTGATTTATATATCGACCAACGTAATATACCAAGCGCAGCGCAAATTAGCGTAGTCGCAAATAAAGAATAAAGAAATAAAGAAGACACAGTATATTGCAAAGAACCGGAGGCCAAAAAATGAAGGGTTGCAAGAAGTTTTGATAGACCTGGTATTGCGTGACTCCTTGAGGGTTCCAAGTCGTCTTTTATTTCCTGAAGCAAATTAAATGTAACATGGTCTGGCAAACTATATGTTCGAATAATGTGTTGTTCTGGCATTCCAAATAAATTAATATGTGTGGAAAAAAATTCTCTTCTTTCTACCAAGCGTGCTCTGTTCTCTGCGGCGCCTTCTCCTAGCAACAATAATTGCAGCCATTTCAAGCACAAAATAGTTAAGACATGCTTTTTTGGGTGCGTTAAATAATGGCGCGAATACCATAATTTGACGAGTGCAAATAACGCAAATTTACTTAAATCTCATTGTGTGATTCATTTGAATACTCTCTTCTCATAAATTTAGCGTCTGAAAGGAAAACTCCTACAAATGCATATTCAGTAAGGTCAGGTGCAAAAATTCGTCACTGCGTGTCTTTAGTAAAACCCGACATTACTATTTTAATGCCAAAAGACGGGTTGCGTTGGCGCAAGCTGTTAGTAAAACTGGCCCCAAGTTTGATCAGATCCTTCTGTTTAAGTCCCAACACATGTCAGACTCTTAAGGCTACTGGGAATTCAGAATGGTGCAGTTTGAACCACCACACCATCTAAAAAAAGCGTTTCACTAATTTAAACATATTTCAAACATTAAAGATTTGAATTAACATAGATAATGAGTATACAGTGTAGCTACTGTTTAGAAGTTAGCACTCTTTAAATCTTTAATTTCTATGGGAACTACACATGCAAAATTTAAACGACAGATTCTGACTAGCACAAAACCTAGATCCAGTTAACATTTGCTGCATTCTGAGTTCTGCTGTAAAAAAAAAAAAAGCTTATTCTTTTATTGTATATATGATGCATTTGAGTAAGAAAAGTGGTTCAGTTAACCAATATGTCTGAATTATTTCAATCAATTCTGTCTATTTTTTTCCCTCTTAACTATGTTTTGTCTCATGAAATTTTAAATGACAGTAAATATTAGTTATAAAAGTCATCATAATGTGTTATTTTTCTTCATTAGCATTCATGGAATAATAATTATTATTCAAAACTCAATAAAAAAAGTACTAAAAACATTTAGATTTAATAAATTAGAATTGTAGTTTTCCTTGAATCCATAGAGTAGAAATCACATGCTAATAAAGCCCACATTAGTGCCAATAAAATAGGGAAACTCATAGCATTACTTTCATTGTAAAACAGGTCCTAGTGAAAGAGACTTATAGCAATTCCCAAATGCATCTCTAGACTGAAATAAGTGAGGAAAACAGCATTACTAATTCACACCGGGGGACGCGGTCTGCATGGAGAGAAGCTGAAGAACAGAATGTGAGTCTGTGAATAAATGAGTGAAGGAATATCTCTGATGCAGTATCATCTCAGCTTGAGGATTGGCTTGCCTAACTCGCTTTTACTTATATCTTACAATAGACTTCTTTAACAGGGTCGAGAATTCGTATGGGGATATTTTTAGACTAATCACTACAGGATCCAGCTGGTGGAGGCTTCCAGAGGCACACAAAACAACTACAAACAGAAACCGTAATAAATAATTTAGGCGTGAATGTTAGTACATTCTCAGACAAGGCATTGGCATTATGAATGATACCGCATACACAACGTGTACGGTAGACTGATACAGTAGAGACACTTTCTGCTTTTTTCATCACTACACAAAAACTAGATGCTGAAATTAAGTGATTTTTCACATGATATTTATTTTGCTTGTGTACTAAAATATCATAAATTGATAATAGCCATAAGTAGTTTATATTTTCCACAGTTAGCTCATAAACATGAGGTGCATTTTTGTCTCAGATGTACCCATATGCTGTACAGTTGAAACAGTAGCATGGTACAGTTGAGACACCCATTCTTAATGCTCTAAAGCTGGCTAACCATTTATTGCAAATGTAATAAATTACAAAATTACAGTTTTAAATAATTACAGTTTAAAAATAAATGTATTTATTTGCTTCATTTAATTCAGATTCAGTTAAACAAAATAGGGACAAATATTTAACACTAGAAAATATGTGGTAACCAGTACAAATGTAAACATAACAGTAAAAATAACAATGTACATACCTGTATATTCTATAACCCTACCCCTAAACCATACGCATCACTCGAAACTTTCTGCATTTTTATATTTTCAATCATTCTGTATGATTTATAAGCTTGTTTCATCATGGGGACCTAAAAAATATTCCCATAAGGTTAGAATTTACTGGTATTACTATACTTGTGGGGACATTTGGTCCCCATAATGTAATACCAGTACACAAACACACACAGCCTCTGCATGCATTTTATTTTCTATGATTGAACTGTTACTGTATACAGTACATAGCAACCTAAAGGGTGTCTCAACTGTGCCCATATTTCCACCTTGTATATTTCTTAAAATGCTATGTAATCCTTTTAACATTCATGTTAGAAAATATGTCCATTATTAATAGTTGAAATATCAAAAATATCTTTTAACAGAATTTGCATAACATATGTGTAAATGTGACTTTTATCCTATTATCATAACGCTGTACAACTAAACATCATGTGAAGCAATAGGAGACCAATCCGGGTACAGTTGATACACTGTGTCTCAAGCGTACCCCACTGACATGCTCGCACATTTCTCTAGATTATGAAAAGACCTTGCATGGCACAATGTCATAAAATATGTCTATTTTTAGAGCACAGAGTATCATTTGCAATGATGTATGTTAAGTTTAACAATCATAAAAGATTAATAAGCTATTCATTGTGTAAGGGACATGGTGAAATGAAAATCTCACCTTGGAAAAAAAACTTTTGCCAATATCTTTGGAGTGGAAAGTCGCACACATTTCAAATTTCCCACGATCAAAGAGAACACCAATACACATGTGTGGAGCAAAAATCACGGCTCGGGATTCTTGTGTACGCAAGTTATTTAAGGTGTTTCAACTGTACATGTCTCAAATGTACTCCGTCTACCCTACTGAAAGACAATGACAAAGACAATCAGGTTAAATCATGACATGGTAAATTCAAGCAGACTTACCTTACTGATAAAGGCTTCCTCATTGGTACACTATTGGCTCCTCTGCTTTACTCGTGATGCTGGATCAAAGTGTGAAAATCAAACTCCGCACTGGCACAAAATCAATACGTATGCTACAGAATATTGGCTGTAGCCTGTAGACCTTGAAACTAGAAGTACTTTGAAATAAAACTGTGCTGTAGTAATACCACTGGCTGTAATCAAGATTGAGTAAGACTACGCTCTACCACGACTACAGCAAGATCACAAGCATTTTTCAAACCAATCATGTGAGATGTATGACACAAGGTCACCATTGTAAACATGGCAGTATGTCTTGTACTGTAAACATGTCCTGATTAAAGCTCAAATACATGTTTAAAAACCTCAGACTCACATATTTCCATATCACGGGTGACCATGATTTTGCCAGTAGATTATATTGGGGCTCACCCATTTCCTTTTAGTGGCATTGCTTCTGAAAGTAACGTTTCCACTCATTTTTTCTCAAAAGGACTAAAAAAAGCCTTTGTTAAAGCTTTATAAGCCTTGAACCAAGCTAGCTATGAGATACATAACATTACAAACTTTTAAAAATGTACAAGACTGTGTACTCAACTGCTTTAGTGAAGGAAAGAACTAAATTCCATAAAATAAATAAATGAACAAATAAGGTGATATATGACGCTATTGTCAAATTTTGTACAAGATGATGAAGAAGAACGGGTCAGGTTTCCAAATAATGGTAATATTTATTATAACAAACCAAAAAGGTTTAACAAACTCGAGGCAGTGTGCAGACATACATATGAACAATACCAGACAATGAGGAATAGTAAGTGAGCAACTTAAATACACAATGGTGATGGACTAAATACAAACAGGTGTGCCCGTTAACAAATGTCCATGGAAACTGATGACTGGCGGGAAAACTAGAACAAAGGAAACAGGAAACTGACTGTGAACAAAGTAAAATTCCATGATGAAGAAATTAACTGAACTCAACAGTGACAGTTATTCATTTAACATTGTCGTTAAATCTATAGATATCTTGTCAAGTGTTGCCAAGTCCATGGTTTTCCCGCGGAATTGGGCTGTTGCCGTGGGTTGTTTTTCATGTCTGCGGGTTGAAGTGACCCCAATAACATGATATTTAGCCCTTGGAATGCGAATTGTACCAAGGGAACCCCACCAAAAAAACGTGTATTTTACCCCCCAGAACGCCATTTTTACTGGTGGACCCCGCTCGAAACACGATTGGGCTAGTTTTGAGTAACAATTGGGGGGGTTTTGTTGCGAAAACCTGGCAACCCTGATCTTGTCGTATTACAAAAGACGCTGCAGCTTAAGAAAATATTTCTGATCCAGGTTTGTACTGATCTTATTAGCAACACTCAAACAATGATATGCTTAATAGCATTAAACGCTGGTTTGATATTTATCATGAACACAATAAATTTCTCACCTGTGTTGTATCTGAAGACAAAATGCTTGAAACTGCAGTATCTTTCAGTTAAAAAAAAATATTTTGAAAACCCTCCAGCTTGTTTAGAATAATTCATAAAACAATCGAGAACAAACAAAACTTTCTTTCAGTTGCTCAGACTCATCATTAAAAATAAACTTAAGCCATGCATTTCTAATGCTCTGATATTAGGAAGGTTATACAACATTTTTGGTGGTGCAGGTTTTTGTTTTCTACATTCACTGACAGAACAACATCTGAAGTTGGTTGGTCTTACTCAACATATTTTTCCAACAGCAGTATTGCTCTTGTAATTAATAGAGAGACGCGAGTTGTTCAGAATGTAGCCTACCTCCTTGGTTACATACAATGACACAATGTTAAGGGGAAGTGTTGAGGAGAATCGTGATGTCACAATTTCAAATACAGTCATTTCATAAGTGCAGAAAAGACTCATTCAGGCGCAAATTGGGTAATGGCATGCTTTTTTGGCCATTTAATAACGGTGCAAATATTACTGCAGAAATGTATAAATGTCCTTGAATGATCTATTTAAATGCTCTCCTCTCATAAATGTTGCGTCTGAAAGGGAAACTCCTACATGTACATATGCAATAAGATCAGTCACAAAATTAACCATGTCCACACCTTTTCATTGCTAATGTTTCACGGCATGTTTTTAGTAAATCCTGACTTTTTTGACGCAAAAAAATAAAAGATTTACTGTTGGTAAATCTGGCCCTACATTTTGATGATCAATTTCATGATCCCTTTAAAGATTTATAAGTTATTGTTAAAAATCAATTGACTTATTTAGTTTTCACTTTTCAAGTGTGTTTCCATAAGATGAAACCCCAGCCCAAACCCTAAAGCCTGAGTGGTTGATAAAAATGTCATTCCAGCACCAACAGTGTTAATCCAGGAACATGTTGTACATGGCAAAATCACAGTCAACAGTGAGGTAGAACAAACTGAAAGCTAATGCATGGTTTTTGAATACAGGGATTTCTGAAATGAAATTAAACTGATGTGGTTTTGAATCAATAGACTGCTTAGAAATAAAAGCAACGCATCAGGCAGAGATGGTAAACACATTAAACGGCGCATCAGCAAGAACAGAAATGTGACATGCTTGCACCTTTTCATTGTGGACATCTTGTCAAAGGGTTTGCTTCACTTGCAGAGAGTTTGTACACCGTGTTCGACTCGCCAACCTTCATTTTTCACCCATCTCTCAAGATAGAGGCTTAGCATGACTGCGTTGCGTGTGTTAGCGCTGTCTTGTGAATTCAATATCTTATAGGACGACTGCAGAGTTTCCCTTTACAAAAACAGACAGTTGACTGTTCCCTCCGCAATATATTCAAAGTTGTAGCAGTTGCTGTACAGAAGCTTTGAAGTCATTTAAACATTTAGAAAACGGAATATGCGGCAGTATTTTGACAGCCTGAACAATGATGTGTTGACAGGTGCATGTCACAAGTTGTAATCTTAATAACAGTTTCAGGAGATTCATTTGAGGTTTTTACCCTAATATTCAACCCAAAATAGGGAGTCAGCGCTTGGTTTGCAGTATATGACTTATCGATTTTGAGATTATGATGGCTGAATCGTTTAATTGCATCTAAACGCACAGCTTGTTGCAGCATGTCTCTGAAAATTAGAGCTCCTTTGCGACTCTGGGGATGAAAGGCGGCTCTCCGCCCCACTGAATTCATCTGACTGGAAAATGAAAAGTTTGGCCAGATCGATGTCTAATGACTGGAGTAAAAGAATACAGTGCTGCTAGACTGCGCACCCTGCATCCGAATCAATAAAGAAATCTGGATCACAGCAGGGAAGGTGGATGATGAATCAATGATAAACAAATTTCCAGGAGTTTGAAAAGCCTGGACTATTGAATTATACCATTCACTCAAAAAAAACCCTACATTGTTTTGCATCGTTTTGTGTTATTCCCAATGACGCTAGCATCTGAAACACATTCAGTGTGTTCAACTTAAATTGACGGACGAGTCTTTGCCATGTGTATACTGCTTATGCTTTTTGTTAATCATTATAATTGCTTGAGTGAGAACATAACGTGACCGTTATCATAGAGGGTCACCACCTCAAAGCCTTTGAAAGCAGTTGAAAAGAGGCCTGTTGTTACAGATTTTGTGTTTGTTGTGCACTTACGTACAGTTGAGGACACACAGGCAGGAGAAGCCATTGTCCTGCTTCACAAAGCCAGTCTCTGACTCATTGTTTCTGTCGCACTCTACACTATCAGCTTGTGTTATTTTTAGTTGTTATGGCAAACCAAAGGCTATTCGTTTTTGGAAGTGCCAGACTTTTCAAAGGTACACTTTTTAAGGTACACTCTTAAAAATAAAGGTTCCAAAAGGGTGTTTTTGTACGGAAGACAAAAAAGAACCATTTTTGGTTCTCTAATAAACATTTCAATGAACAGAATGAAATAACTTCTCTTAAGTTGCCAGCCACGGACAGCATTTTTGATCATTTTCACAAAAAAAATTTATTGCGTTAGAATATTTATTTAGCTTTTTTTTCTCCGTTATTGAACGGAGCCTCTGAAGTGAAATAAAATAAGTAAATAACTAACTAAATAAATAAATATTCATGCATTCTTTTTTTCCCTCAAACTTGAATGTGGATAAATTCCATAAAGTAACGTTTTGCCAAAAAAAAAAAAAAACATTCAGTACTCTTTCAGAAGATAGCACCTCCTACCGTACACCAGGGAAAACACAGAAAGCCAGAAAGTTCTGTCAATGGTGGGGAAGCACTGTCTCATAAATGACGGAAAATTCTATCCATGTCAGGGAAAGAGTTAATTAACTAAAGAACTTTTTGTTCAGTGGAAAGTTTTCGTGGATGTTAAAGGTTCTTCATGGAATCATAGATATTACAATGAAGGACTTTTATTTTTAAGAGTGTACACTCTTAAAAATAAAGGTTCTTCACTGGCGTCAATTAGGGATGAACCAATGTATCGGCCAATAACCAGTATTGGCTGATAAAAGCAATTATCTGCACTATCGGCCATCAGTCAATTGTTTAAAAACAGCCGATGATCGGGGCGATTATTTCCTGTCAATCAAAAGGTGGCAAAAAAGCATATCAGACAGCAATTTGCATAAAGAAAACGTTTCTTGTGTTGAATTTAGGGCCAGGTTAAAGCAATAATAACGCATTAACGCAGCTACGAACCCCCCATAGTTCAAGCCATGGTTGCTAGGTTTGTGGTTTTCCCCTTCACAGACACATTATTTGCAAATGCGCCTCCAATTATCTAAAAGAGCTTTGTGCCCTTGTTACTTCTGATAAGAAACAAAATCTTAGCTTTCAAATCCTATACATTTTATCACAAAATTCAAACAATAAATGCAGTTTTGACGCTTTTAAATGTGGCGTGACCGATCGCTGTAGCTGCTGTAATAGCCACTGTAGTAAAAGTTATACAAGTTATAGCACAAAATAAACATGAATACACATCAGAAGACAAAGTACAACTTACCAAAATGTATCATGTCTCTTGTAGTCGCTCAGTCAGGATTTCAGCTGAAAAAAAGACGTCAAATAGTCAAATAATTTTTTTATGAAAACCTTGTGTAATAGAGTCCTATACAAATATTTTTATTTGAGTGAGATTATTGTATCTGAAAATTAATAGCATTGAATATAATAGCTTTGCTGTTCATTTTAACCTCTAATGTACGAAATGAGAGGGTTCCCTGTATAGTTTACAGCATTAGTTGGGAGAGATTGATACCAAACTATTGGTATCAGCAGATATCATACTGAATAATCTGTTAATAATCTGAGAAATTTCATATTGGTGTATCTCTTGTGTCAATGGTTTCAGCTGTAATGAAAAAGAAATGATTGGCCCAATCCTGGAGTGTCCAGTCCTGCTTCTGGAAGTTCACCTTCCTTCAGAGTTTAGCTCCAACTCTTATTAAACCCACTTGAACCAGGTAATCAGTGTCTTCAGGATATTAGTTCTGGATGCATAGTCAGGATCCCTTAGCGTGACCTTTTAATGCACTGGGTACCCCTTTAGCGTCATTTTTCTACATGCAGGGAGCCTTGCTTTCAGTGAGAAACTTTTACCGCAGTACACAGATATTTACAACAAAATGTTTTATGAAACATTGATTTTCGGACCGATAAGATTTAGTTTATGACACTACTCTCACTTTTTAATGGTATTTACAAACAACTATTGACTGTAGTAAAACTTGTAAAACTGAAAGTGATTCAATGACTCAAAGTAAGATTTTATAAGAAATATATTTAAATCAAAGCGATGACTTTGATAATCTTGTTTACTGCTGATATTTTTGGTTTTTGTACACAGATGTTCTGAATGGCCCATCATAATTTATTGCCTAAATGGCTGGTGAGTGGAAACTGGTTTCAAACACTAGTTACTAGGAATGTTGTTCCAGGACTGACAATGTTTTGGATCTAGAAACATGCCTTACTTGGCTAAAATCTCTGTAAGTGAAGTTAAATATTTGTTTTTCGGATCTTGAGCTCTAATAAGCATGTCTCTAATATACTGTATGTTGTGTAATGGATTAGATCATACTGTGAATCGACTGACACAATGTGCTATTGTAAAACAGCACTTCTCTTCTGTAGCCATCTGTGACTATCAGGGTTGTGCAAAATTTAGAGTTAGCTTTCGTAAGTTGGAACTTGAACTGAATCATTCTTTCTCTGTCTGTAAGGCCTTTAAACCTTTACAGTTCAGGGTTTTTTCCTCCCCCAAAACTTTATGTAAGTTTATATATATATATATATATATATATATATATATATATATAAGTACTTATATAAATTCCAACCTGATCTCATGATGAAAACATACCTGTGGGGACTTTGTCGCAAGACATGAAATACGTACCGCCATGTACGTTTCATGACATACTCGATGTGAAATGTCCACTGAGTGGCGCTAAAAGAGTGTTCGTTTTTTTTCCCCGCCAGAACAGATGAACGTACATATGGTACGTTTTATGTGACGTTGGTTTTGTGGGCGTCACCGATGATCTGACTTGAAATGTCCGTTGAGCGGTGCTATAATTGTAATGCACCGTGACGTTTTAAAATAACGTACCATCTGCACATTCGCCAAAAGTGAATGTGACATAAAAATGCAATAGCAAGCATGCCGTTTTAGCTTGTTTTTAGATCTCTCATCTTGTACCCCGTATTCCACATCCTAAATCCAATTCTGTGCCGGCTGAGCTACTGAGCAAGCTTGTTACGTCCAGAAAGAGAAACATATGGAGCTGTAATCATAACTGTGTACAAAAACGATTACAAGTGCTCGATGCTTTACCACCTCTAGTGTTAATTTCTGTTGGAAACTGCAGTCATATGTACTCGTTATGTATTTCGCATCTTGCGAAAAAGTTCCCACAGGTACATTTTCGTCATGAAATCAGGTAGCAAAATTTGAGCAGCAATTCTGCATCATGTTTGCTTCAGGTACTGAATTGGTATTAAGGAATTTTTATTCTGAATTGCACACAACCCTGAAAATAACACTGATAATGGTGAAAAAAAAAACACACCTCTGTTGGACACTATTAATAGTTTCTGACAAACAGAAAGTTATACTTAGGGTTCACGTGAGGCTGTTTCAGCAAATATGGATTTTACCTTTATGATCTGAACTTAATTTGTTATAGTCTGGCAGTGCTTGCACTTCTTTTGCTCAATGATGCAGAAAGATATTTGAGGCTATCCAGTGATGACTCCTCTCATGATTAATTTAGGTGCAGGTATCTCTGCTGACCTTGATATCTTCTTCGGTTTGTGCTGATGTCTGGTGAAGAGCAATCTAAAGGGAGCGTACAGCCTTCAAACTGTTTTTTTTTTTCCTCTTCTTTTTTTCTGAAACCCTATGTTTTTTTGCTCTTATGGGATCTTAATCTTAAAGTGTAAAATGCATGGCCTGGGTGAAAAATAACACAGGTTTGATGTGTCTGTTACTGAGTGGAGCCACTATTCACATGAAAACAAATCTAGCCTGTATATTTTACATCAGAACAATTACCTAAAATCACAATCAACCCACATTTGCTTGCATATCATATAGTGTCGTGATAATTTAACGGCACAGCACCACTGTATTCTAATCAACACTAAAATGAATGGTTGGTGCAAGTCAGTTTGACTGAGTGATTGCTTTATGTAGGCATGAGTGTTCAGACTGGAGAAGGAACTACATTCATGTGTATGACAAATCCTCTCTCAAGCACCTACAGGGCATCTTTCGCCCTATCAGTGTGGGCTTCTTTATCTTGTGACAAACGTTGATGCTAACATCAGTCGACTCATTGGAATAGTAAACATATGCTGGTTGTTGCTAAGCAAATCACTTGGGTTTTTTTTCCAGTCATAATGATTCCAGGTTTCTGAGAGATAACACCTAATCTTCTGCGTTTGTATAATCTGTGATAACAGCTACTTGTAAGCACAAGAACATCAGGTTAAATGATAGCAATCTACTGCTAAACAATGACCATAACGATCTGAAATGATTATTCATGATTTTTCATTTATCTGTTTGTAACATCAGGGTCCACACATGCGCTTTTTAGGGTATCGGCGCAAGTGTTCCCTTCGTTACGCCTACAGCTGAAGTGTAACCTTGTTTGTTTTTTGTGAAGTGGCGATTGGAGAGCTTTGTTTACGGCCCATGTTTGCTCAAGCGTTCTATTTTTAATGTCACACAATCAAATGCTGAAGAGGCTCCTCTTAATCCTCAAGGATTATGGTGTGTATGACTAGCACCCAAGGCCAAACTGCTCGTCTGATTCAGACAGGAGAAGCGCGCCGTACGGCGCACACTGCTTGTGTAATCGTATAAGAGGCATGCAAGGAAGCCTGGAGGAAGTGGAGGAGGAAACAAACACACAGATTCTGGCGTTCTTTCAAAAATATGATGCTCTTGATGGGTTGGCATTCCAGTCTAGGTCAAACGCATTAAGCGGGGTATCATTGGAGTAATTGGTTTGTTTGAACACACTTGATACTGACAGGGTAAACTTTATTAACCCCCAAACTTATGGTGTTCTGTGCAAATGGCTGGATGGTCACTTTTAGGAAATGTGCCGTTTGTCACATTTGTGAGCACATGACCACAGTACTTATATAATTAGCAGGATATTGAAATGAGTCACATTATCTGACAGACTTGACTCATTTCATTAAAATTCAATTCAAATTTCATTAAAATGATTTTTATCTCATCTTTGTTTCTACATAATTGTTTGACTTTTCAGACATCATATTTAAGGGATCATATTTTAAATACACATAGCTGAGTTTCTTATTCAGTCTTTATCTGCATTTCGTTGTTTACACTTATACCAGTCTTGTCAAGCTCAATATAACAATATAACACATACCATACATACCAAAATATGATTGTTTTTGTATAAAAAAATATTGGTTATTTGATTATTTGCAGTGGTTCTCAACCAGTGGACCGGAGCCCACTAGAGGGCCCCATAATTACTGATTTAAGACAAGACAAAATAAGCATTAAAATAATCTAAAACAACTTTCTCATTTCTTGTTTTAATTCACCCAATCAGGAAATGTTTTTTTCCTTCTTCCCTTTTCTTTGAAGAACCAGGATTCCCACAGCATTGGATAACTTGGATATATGAGCAAGCCTACACTGTAAAAAAAAAAAAAAAAACCTGTTAAAAAATATTAAAATAAAAAAAAAAAATGGTAAAGACCGGCAGCAGGGCTTCCAGACATATTACGTTAAATTACAGAAAATAACCATTTTACAAAATTACAAGCAAAACTGTAAAAATACAGAATAGACTTTACGGTCAAAATTCATTAAATTACAGTATATTACTGTTGATAATTTGTTTTTAAACTATGGAAAATGGATAAATTAATGTCAAATTACATAGAAGCCAACATAGAAGCCAACAGCCAACTTTCAGATTAATCAACATAAATTTAAGGTTTTAAGGAGTTATTTTATAAAACCGATCTGTCCATCTACAGTAATTTACTTTAAAAGTACAGTTTTTCCATGTACAATAACTAAGAAATAATTTATAAAAATACAGTAAGCACATATTTAAAAAAAAAAGGTTGTATATTTACAGGATCAATCCTTTTTACAGAAACAATCTCACAACTTCAACACAATAATCCCACAACAGCTCATCCACAAACTAAACCTGCTGGGCCTTAACACTTCCCTCTGCAATTGGATCCTGGACTTTTTAACTGCAAGACCTCAATCAGTCCGCGTCGGCCACAACACCTCCAGCACTACCACACTGAGCACAGGTGCACCACAAGGCTGTGTGCTCAGCCCGCTGCTCTTCACGCTGCTGACCCACGACTGCACTGCCAGGTTCAGCTCCAACCACATCATCAAGTTTGCTGATGACACAACTGTGGTAGGCCTCATCAGCAACAACGATGAAACGCACTACAGAGAGGAAGTGGCACAGCTGGCTGAATGGTGTGGTGCTAACAACCTGTCCCTCAATGTGAGTAAGACAAAAGAGGTTGTGATGGACTTCAGGAGAAACTCTGTTGACCACCCCCCCACTGACCATCGACGGCTTAACAGTGGAGAGAATCAGAAGCACTAAATTCCTCGGGGTGCACATCACAGAGGACCTCACCTGGACCACCAACGTCACGTCACTCAACAAGAAGAGACAACAGCGCCTCCACTTTCTCCGCCGGCTGAAAAGGGCAAGTCTCCCTCCACCCATCCTCACCACCTTCTACAGGGGCACCATTGAGAGTGTGCTGACCACCTGCATCACTGCTTGGTACGGGAACTGCAGTGCTGCTGACCGCAAGACCCTACAACGGACAGTGAACACTGCCGCAAAGATCATTGGTGCCCCTCTCCCATCCATCCTGGACATTTTCCTTGCACGATGCTCCAGCAAGGCCTCCAGCGTCGTGAAGGACCCCACCCCTCCCACAACCTCTTCCAGCTCCTGCCATCAGGTAGAAGGTACCGGAGTATCAAAGCTCGCTCTGTCAGATTGCTCAACGGCTTTTTTCCCCCAGGCTGTGAGAGCTCTTAACTCCAATCTCCCTGTCCCCCTCTGAAACTATGAACACCTCAGCCCCCGCCCCCCAACTCATTAATAACTGTTGACAATTTTCCTAAGTGCAATTCTGAGTGTGCTACACACAGGTGAGTGGGCTCTACAAACCACCTGTAGTAACGCACTCATCCCACTATATGCACACTAGACACTTTCTGTAAACACTCCCTGCTACAAAGACTCAATAGGATAATATATGTTTACTTGTGCATTGCACTACAAAATCATTTTGCACTATATGCTGCTTCCCCCAAATCTCTCTTCTGCACAACATTTTAGTGTACAAAATAAATTTCTTTGCACAATTTTATGTACAAATATCTCTTTTGCACAATTTCATGTACAGTACGTATGTAAAGTTTTTGTACAGTCTCAGTTTATGTGTAGTCAGCTATGTATAGTAGTTATAGCATTTATAGTATATGTAAAGTCAGACGGTTAACTGTTGTATAGCTCTATTATTTTCCTTATACTTGCGATGTTTGTGTATGTTTAACTGTTATGTAGCACCGTGGTCTGCGAGACACGACATGGTTCTATACATGTGTCCACACACATGTAGGTGTGTCAAAACTCAACTGAGCTGACTTGACTTGAACTTCAATCACTGTAAATTAAAAGGTATTTAGAAGTTATTTTATGTCTACCTAGAATAATCTCGTTAAAATACAGATATTATTAATTACAATAACTAAGAAATGTTGTATAAAAATATAGTAAATTCATAATACATAGACAAATGTCTGTAGATATACATTTTAATCATTCATTTTCCAGAAATATTACAGTTTAAAATGTTTGGACAGTATAGAAATGAGCATAGTACATAGGCACCATTTTCAGCCAATTTCTGTAAAATTAACAATGTATTCTGTACTTAAAGGAACCTGCACATTCACAGTATTAGTTATTGTACAGAAGCATTGTATGTCAAGTTAAATGAATAATTAAATTATTGGAAATACATTCAGTACATAATTTAGAGCATCCAAAAATACCTACATTAAATGGCAATTGCTATATACCTTTATACATTTACAATGACATTTTATCAAAAGCAACATACAAAGTCCCAGTTAGTCTAACACAGTAGACATAGCAGTTTTTAGCACTGAAGGGATAGTTCACCAAAAAAAAAAAAAAAAAAAAAAAAAAAATCCCATGATTTACTCACCCTCAAGCCATCCTCTGTGTATATGACTTTCTTCTTTCAGAACATAATCAGTTATATCAATAAACATCCTGGCTCTTCCAGGCTTTATAATGGCAGTGAATGGCTGCTATGAGTTTGAAGCTCAAAAAAGTGCATCCATCCTTCATAAATGTACTCCACATGGCAGGGGTTAATAAAGGCCTTCTAAAGGGAAGCATATTTTACACTTTAAGTAAAAAAACAAACAAACAAAAAAAACAAAAACAAAAAAAACTTTCTCCCTGCAAAATGCTATGTCATGACATATAAAGCTACATCCTACATTACGCAAGTTATTCTTAAGTCAAATCTGTATGGCTGTTTGACCCGAAAGATATTTTACTTTATAAAGTGTAAAATATGTCTCGCTTCATTAACCCACTGGAGCCATGTTGAGTAAGTTTATGATGGATGGATGGATGCACTTTTTTGAGCTTCAAACTCATGGCAGCCATTCACTGCCATTATAAAACCTGGAAGAGCCAGGATGTTTATTGATATAACTCCGATTGTGTTTGTCTGAAAGAAGAAAGTCATATACACATACGATGGCTTGAGGGTGAGTAAATCATGGGGTCATTTTCATTTTTGGGTGATCTATCCCTTTAATGGGTCAAGTGTTCATGAAAAAAAAGAAGCATTTTTAGCCATTTCTTGAAAATGGGCAGAGTTAGGCAGTTTATTACAACAGCAACAAACGGTCAAAGTAAAGGTCTGTGAAAGTGAATTTATACCTCTTTGGGATGTGATGTGAGCAGCTACTGGCAACCAGTGCAAAGTGATGAGGTCTGTGATGTGCACTCTCTTCAGCTTGTTAAAGACCACTCACAGTGCTACATGCTGGATTAGTTGCAGAGGCTTGGTAGTACATGTTGGAAGGTCTCCTAAGAAAGCAGTACTATAGTCCAGTCTGGAGAGAACAAGAGCTTGGACAAGGAGTTCTGTAGCATGCCCCGTAAGGAAGGGTCTGATCTTCCTAATGTTGTACAGGGCAAATCTGCAGGATCGAGCCAGTGCAATGTGGTCAGTGAAGTTTATACGTGTCAACTGTAACACCACGGTTGGGTTGGCAGAAAACATGAGCAGTTCTGTCTTGGCAAGGCTGAGTTGATGGTCATTCAACATCCAGCAAGACATTTCTGTCCAGGAGGCAGAGATGTGAGCAGCAACCGTTTGAACACCCAGCTGGAATGAAAGGGAGAGATGTGTGTCATTACAATAGCAGTAATATGAAAAGCCATGTTTCTGAATGACAACACCCATTGTAATGATATGTACACGGAGAGGAAGATTGTTCCAAGCACTGAGCCCTGAGGCACACCAGTAGCAAGATGTTGTGACTTAGAAACCTCACCCTGACACCCTGAAGGACCTACCTGAGAGTTAAGACTTGAACCACTGGAGTGCAGTTCCTGAGACACCCTTTGTCAAGAGGGTTGACAGGACAATCAACTGTGATCCAGATCCAGAAAAATGAGTACAGATGACTTAGAAGCTGCTCTTGCCAGTCACAGAGCTTTAATAACCAAGAGCAGGGCAGTCTCAGTTGAGTGGCCTCTTTTAAAACCAGACTAGTTACTGTCCAGGAGGTTGTTCTGTGTGAGAAAGCAGAAGTTGAACATGACTCATTTCATTTTTATTAAATGAATACAATTGTCTGATGAAGTGTTTTATTGATACGTTTATTTTCATATTAAAAAAATAACATACTTAAAGGAGAAATTATTTTTAACTCTAGGCCCAAATTACATGTTTTCCTGGTCCAAGTTAACCCAAAAAATAGTGTAAACGTTCAAAAATATTCTCTATCAATAACAATACCTTGACTTCGATACTGGTTCCTGAATTTTTCAAACTCTTAACCCCTTTGATGCCTTGCCACAGCCAATCACCAGCACTTGATTTGGGCACATCAAGCATTCTCCATGCTTACTGTTTCACTGACGTTGAAGTATTAAATTTGGTATTGAACAACAAGACATTTTTTGATACTCAGTGGTTTCGAGGCAATTTGGTCAGTGCCTTAAAAGTATCGGATACCCAGCCCAATCCAAATGTGAAAATTCTCTTAAGTTTTACTCACTTTTATTTGCAAGACAATGTTAAAAGTGTAGTAAAAGAAACAATGCATAATTTTCAGTACAAGTATGTACAAATAGCCTACTATTATTTGACCTTCACAAAACATCACTTTAACCATAGACATAATAAATACCATGATAACGATCTTCAATGGTAGGCTAACAAAAACACTTTGACCGAATGATTTGTGGTTCAAAAATTAGTTTCCCTATTTTTACAGGAATAGCCTAAATATTAACATTAACATTTTATGTAAAATTACACATTATTATGTGAAAATACAGAAAATTTCTGTTTAAAAAATAGAAATTGTATGTAATATCAAAATACAAGCAGTTATCTGTAAATTTAATGGTGGAACTTTAAAATACAGAAAATATCTGTAAAACAACAGGTATTTCACCGTATAATGAAAAAAGGAAAACTTCTGTAAAAAATACAGACAATTACCTGTAAAATATATATATATATATATTAACATATATTATATATATTATATATATAATATATTATATATATTATATATATATTTTTTTATATATATATATATATATATATATATATATATATATTAACAGTGTACTTTTAACAGTATGATTTCTAGACCTAGAGAAGCAATGGAAATTAATAAAATATTAAAACTCCATGGGTATTTATATATTAAATAAACAGTTTTCTAGTTATGCCAAACTCTAAAGACTGTAAAATATTTGATATTTTAGAGTAAAAAAAAAATGTAATCACTCTGAAGAATATTGTGTTCTTAAAACTTCTGTAATGCTGAAATTTCATTTACAGAAACTAGGGCACAATGAGGGAGATTGGAATCAAAATAGTTGAGAACCACTGGTGTAGTGGGATGATATTTGTTAGTTACGGCTGTAGCTACCCATTTTTTTATTTTTTTTTTCCCTTTTTCACTGACCTTCATGACATTCAACCGCAAAGCTGAAATCATTTAATATTATTAGAATTTACTTCACATAAAAAATATATGAATTCAAAACTTATAATGAGGCGTTTGGGTGTACAATATGTACAATTTGAAACCCTGCACTGTATGTGTTGACTACAATCTAAGAAAGTCTGTTGGAGAACCTGAACAAATATTTTTCAGCGAGGGCTGCCCCCAGTGTCTATGTTAGCTACAACACTTGTATGTTGTGCCTAAGGAGGGAAAATATGTTTTTTGAAAGTTTAGCAGTGATGTTGTCAAATGAAATTACAGCTTTCATGCTCAACTGGCCCAGTTTCCTAAGAATGACCAATCCAAATATTGTGTTAAACATGGTTTGCAGGTCCAGCCTAAAGCAGCCTAAATCAGCATGAAAATTCACATTGGATTTTTTCCATTTGGGTACTTCAAATAGTCCCTTTACTGTTAACATCATTTCCCAGCACAGTTACAACAAGACAATTAGGAGAGTTTAACATTTAATATCTTGTTTTAATTAAGTGTTCTGTGATGATGTGAAGTGCTGAAGTGGGTTTAAAGATGCAAACACAGCGGGAATCATATTGATGAGTTTCGTAACCCAGCCAGAGCACAGACCACCACACCAATCACCCAGCCACTGTTAAGAAACCAATCTTTCTTTCGACTCTGTGAAAATTTTGATTGCGATTGCATGACCTGTCCTGCTCCACAATGTGCTAAAAGCGGTATATCAAGGGTGCAGGACAGGGGAGTCAAATCCTGCTTCTGAAAGGCCATCTTTCTGCAAGATTGACTTCCAACTCAACTGGGGTGCGTTTCCCAAAAGCATCATTAGCCAACTATGGTCTCAAGTTCTGTCGTTATCAGCATAGTTCAACTAGTTGTCGTTTCCCAAAACCATAGTTCAAACGAAGATTTGCAAACAGCATGGCAATGCTGGGTGTCTGGATCGACGGTTAAAAGCATAGTTTCATGTTTGTTGTCATGTTGACTTTATAAATCTGTATCTTGAGCAAAATAAGCAAGCTGATATTCTGTACAATCTATATCTTTCACTAACACATAAAAATTTCATTTATTGTCTTTTAGGTTGTTGAGAGACTTAAAGTGCCATTTCTGAAGAGTGCACGTTCATACATGCTCTGGTACATAAGAAAGAGCTGATGACTGAAATTGGAAACAAAGCAGAATAACTGAGGGAAAAAAGAGAGAATTAACCCCTTAGATGGCATACAGCAAAAAAAAAAAAAAAAAAAAAAGGCAAGAAAAAAGGCAAAAATTTGATCTTAAACAGATTAATTAAAAAAAATTTGCAACAGTATTGTTTTTGGAAACAGTCGTGACTAGCTAGTTGATTTTTGTAATGATGCAGCATACTATGCTAGTTAAGCAGCGAGTTACATCGTTGTATGTGAAATACATTTCTGTCTTGGAGTTTCTGGTAATAATGAAGACCTTCGTTAGCTGGTTCAAGTTAGTTTAACTAGAGTCCGTATCCCTTTACAAGCTGGACTGGACACCCCAATGTAGGATGTACGAATACTCAGTATCCACCTTTTTCCTACGCTCCATGGTGCTTTGCCCAAATTATGGGAGTAACTTCCATTTACACTGTTAACAATCAGCAAAAGGTTCGCTCTGTGAATGCAATAATAAGCATTTTCAAAAACTGGGTATAATGAGGTGACATTTTACTCACCCTTCAACCATTGATCATTAAAAGGAAATTTAAAAGTGTAAAAGCATTAAGAAATACTTTCAACATACCACGAATAGCTCCTAAAGATCCTCCTATCCACAGCAGTAGTATAATATATGTCTATATTTCGTAACAATTACATTTTATAGCATCCATGTGAAAACGAAAATGAAAGCTTCTTAATGCATTCCAGGGAATTATTCATGGTTTATATCGTAAATTAAATCGGGAGAGCAGACCACAAATGCACAGTATATGTTGTCTTTTTCATTTACTTACAGTGGAATACAAAGGAAACATGAAAATAATCAGGAGGAAAATAATGCAGCGGGCTGAAAAGAGCTATTCTATAGATATTGTTGTTATATCACCTCACATTAATATACCAAACGTAACATTATTCTCCTGACTTCTGAAAATAGAAAATTCTTAAATTTACAGCCCATTCAGTCAAAATGACGGATAAGGATTATGACTTGAAATGATCTGTTGCAGTCTTTTTGAGTGGAGCTTCCCCAAACCAGAAGTGCCTCCCATAATTTAAAATGCAGTAGGCTCGTTAGGAAAAAGGAGGACACCAGTTCAGTCCTGCTCCTGGAGGGCCACTGTCCTGCAGAGTTTAACTGCAATCCTAATCAAACACACCTGAACCAGCTAATCTAGTGCTTACAAATTACTCGAAACGTCCAGGTGAGTGTGTTGGAGCCAACCTCTGCAGAACAGTGGCCCTCCAGTAGCAGGACTGGATACCTGTGCAGTATACGGTAGTCAGGCACATCCAGATGACCTACAACATCTGCTGAGTTTCTGAAGCATGCAGTCAGTGGCCTCCAGAGCCGAGGAGCCATCTGATTTGAAAAGCTGAAGAAGGAAATGGCGACAAACCGTGCGCTGAGCAGCTCTTTTCGAGTCTAAGTGCCATACGTACTGTAGGTATCAATAAAGTTGTTCCCTGTGGCTAAATTGTTTGCATTTTCCCTGTAAGCCTTTACTCTGGCGTTCCCCATGACAAGAACTGGGTGCCACCACTAAATGATAGAGTCTGAGTGAATTTCATTTCAGTCAGGTACTGATAGGAAGCGGCAGGATAGATGGCAGTGGGGTGCAGTTAGGCACATGTGAGGTGGACTGTGATCTTTCTAAACATGGGAGCCCATCACCGCTGCAGTCTTCCAACCCTTCAGCGCCTTCCCGACGCTCCTCGGCAAGGCCTACACTCTCCTCTGTTGTATGACGCCTGGTTGGATGGGAATTGCTACAGCAGATAGCATCAGCTGGTGAAAGCTTACCAGTTAATGAGGTCTCCAAGGGCCGATGCCTCCCCAGCCCTCTTTCCTAACACCCACACACACACAGTCCCTACTATCTGTTGGTTTCTCTCGCTCTATCATTTTTCATTCGGCAATATATCCAATATGGTTTCTCCCACACAGAAACACACATTAGATTGTGAGAAGGTATCCGCTGTAGGTTATAGGTGATGTTGATAGAAGAGCCTGCTCATTTTTACTGACTCCAAGCCCATGCTCAGTGATTACTATTGACCACCCGGACTCTTCGAACAGAGATGGTCATTATTAGGGTTTCCTTGAAAGCTCGAGACAAGAGATGAGGTGGTCAGAAAATCCGCTTAAACTGATGATTAGCCTGATGAAAACTACAGTGATTTCACTTCCAATGTATTTCCCTCATCAAATTTCAAGCAGACTTGACATATCAAAGTCTGCTGTTTTCACAATATTTTCACATCTTTGTGTCCATCAGTGAGGGCTGGGCAGAATTTAAGAATTCAATTGGATTTCAAATTGTATTGGATGTTGAAATGCAAAGACATTGCAGTTCAAAGAAATTCAGCACACAAGAGTGATATTCCATTGGTTTTGAGACGGAAATAAGAGTATCACTTTTTTTTTTTTTAAGGACCAATTCTCACAATTAACTAGTTGTTTATTAGCATGCATATCACTGGCATATTGTCTGTTTATTAGTGTTTATAAAGCACATATCAATACCTTGTTCTGCATGACCATATTTTAGATAACTTAATCTCTACCCCATACCTAAACTTAACATCTACCTTGCTAACTATTAATAGGCAGCAAATTAGGGTTTTACTGAGACAAAAAGTCATAGTTAATAGTTAGTTAATAGGGAGAATTGGTCCCCAAACTAAAGTGTGACTGAAATAATCATTCATTTGGACTAATTATTTAAGGGAGAAGTAAATAAATGTACATGATATCTTGGTATTAGGTGAAGAGACCGTCCAGAAACTCAATTGAACTCATTGAACTCAATCCCTGATTTGTGTAGAGTCTTGATCAACTTGTTTATTTTTCATTAGACTACCTGCCAACACATTATCCTGCTTATTAGATGGCCACTTAACAAATAAGTAAACACATGATTATTACTGATATGAGTTGTCACTATTTTATCTTCTTTTAGAGAACAAGCACAACTATATTAAGTCATGTAGCAGGTGCTTTTATCCAGAGAAATCTACAAATGAGGAACATCACAAGCAATTTATCATACAAGAGCCACTTGTAATGCTAAGTTTCAAGAATAAGCTCGATTATCATAAAAGTAAAACGAGCACTAGAATTTTTTTTCACTGGATCATTATTTTTTTAATTTAATAATTTATATATATATATATATATATATATATATATATATATATAATGAAATGCGTCATTGAGAAGTACTCTTAAAGCAGTTAGTCTGTATAGATTCCATTCAATTTCAAATGTATTCTGAATACTGTACATCCTTAAAATCAGTATTGGGCAGTAAATAAAGGTATATGAAATAAATAAAACAAAAACAAATAAATAAATCCATACGTGTGTGGAGTTTCCATTAATAAGCTGATTCTTCCCAAAAATTAGTGGCATACTGAGACAAAATACAATATTGCTGTATATTTGCTGAAGCAAAAACAAATTCTCCTTCTCTCTTGAATTAGATTCCCTGTACACTGCCTTTGTCAGTACGTCTCTAGTGGAATATCTAGTTAAAACTGCTGTGCATCATTCTTATTCAGCTCAGTTATACAAACTAGAGTGTTCGCTAGTTCTGTTAGTCATTTTGGGTGCCTCTAATTCACCCAGCTCCTAATTTATTTATTTATTTTTTTTGTGCAGGATAATTGCTTCGATTGTAAAAAATAAAATACATCATTTGAAAAGATATTTTCCTTTTAATTAATGCAAATGTAGTTATTATATATTACCAACTTAGGTAATATAAAATATTACGGTATTTCTATTGTTGCTGAAAACTAATTTACCGCTACTGCTGTGTACTCATTCTCCAATTTTTATCATCTTATTTTTTCCATTATATAATGCTACATGTAGAAATATAAGAATTACAAATGCATGGAAAAGAGCTCAGAATTGCAATGTCATGAAATCAGTAGGAAACAAGCTCTGTTCCCACCCACTATCATGCTTCTATCAACTATAAAAGTCTGGTAGTTATGAGAGCTCCAGAGATCTTATCCAGAAGAAACCGTGATCCATTTAGATATTTGGTCTGGAGACACAACAGCATAACCTGAGACATGTATTGGCTGGTGTTGCTCTCTCTTGCAGGGCTCACACAGGAGGCATAGCTGTGGTGTAGCGGCGCTCAAGACATGAAGGTAATGCTCCGTCTGAGATGCTGGATCGATTTAAAATCGATCAAATTCGCAAACTTCATCCTTCATGCCTAAAAAAGTTGTAATATCATAATAAAAACAAGAAGACAATGCAATATGAACCAGAATTGCACACGTATGAAACACTTTTAAAAACAGCATTTTGTAAAGAATAACATTCACAAACCAAATATTCATGCACATCCGTCAATCATTCTTACATCCACACAGAAATCCATTCTGCTTGAGTTTCACAGATGTTCTATTGGACTTTTTTCTTCTTCAGATTTTTAAAACTAAATGGGTAAAGTTGGGGGAAGGCATTAATGATTCACAAAGAAATACATTTGATTAAAATCAGCGCAAGTAGTGAAATAGGTTGTAACAACAGCACTCTATTTGACATCAATTTATAGATTTAAGGGATAAGTAGGGGATTTCAAAAACAACTTTACAATATTTTTGAGCAAAATGTTCTGCTCTTTGGGAGGTAAATGTTGCCTTCCTGTAGCTGAGATAGTAGAGCATGGTATGCTAGCAATGCCAAAATCCTGGATTCAATTCCCAGGAAATACATGAACTAATGAACCTTCAATGTAATGTAAGTTGCTTTGGATAAACCATCATCTGCTGAATGTGTAAATGTTACTATATAAAGCACAGTGACTGTATGTATAACAAAACAAATAACACAACTGGAAAGTTGTGTAGGCCTGAGTTATCAAAGAATAATGAATAATGAAGCATAACATAAGCGCAAGACCTGAGGTGAAACAAAACATTCCTTGCTCCAGATAACTGCTTTTCAAATAAATGATTTATTAATTTACAATTATGTTAGTTGGAGTAGCCTTTCTAAAAATCTTAAAAAAAGTAAATACATTAATAAAATGTTTAAATTAACCAATTTCATTAGTTGAACAAATTAAGGTTGGTTGATCTTTTAACTGTCTGCATGCCTTTTGTGAGATATTTCTTAATTACTTTGAGTTAGTTTACTCAAGTTATATAATAATAATAATAATAATAATAATAATAACCCATCTAATTCCTTAAGATAAATACAATTGAAAAAGAAAATTCACTAAAAAAAACAAAACAAAAAAAAACACAGATTGTCTTATTTACTGAATCGTGTTACTTGCGACCTGAAAAATAAAATTGTAATTCTCCTCTAAACTTTTTTTTTTCTTTTCCCCTTTTCTTTTCTTTTGAGTAATGCAATTTTCTGAAATGTTCAGTTTGCTACTGTATATTGAATACTCTATTTTTACTGTTAACATTACTGAAACTGTAGTTCGCAGTATGCTTAGCATTGGACTTAATGGAGAGATTAAAATGTCAAAATTAGAGATGAGAAAGATGAGAAGAGTGGAAGACTTGATAGTGTTTAAGTTTCAATTATGTTGGGATTTAGAACATTTCAATTACATGAAGCATGGAGCTTTTGCTTAGGCTAAGGATGGCTTCATTACTCAAAACATACTTAGCATTTAGCATGCTAATATGTTATTTCACACAGTTTGTTAGCCAGCTAGTACTAATTCAGTGATACAAATTAATCCTGTTAGGAAACCATATAAAGTAATTTAACTGGCTTACTTCAAAATAACTTAATTCTATGTTGTTGACATTACGTGAACAAATTATGTTTGTGTATCATAACTGATTCATGTGGAACGATGCACATTATTGTACATCCAACATGCATGGTTTTTTCAGTGTTGTTGACATCATGTAGAGTCTAAAGATGTGGATAGACTGTGTTTGTCATTCTTCTTTCCGACTGGCCTACAAATGTGTTCATATGATCTTTTTACCATTGCGACAGAAACTCTGCAGCTCCTCCCATATGTTCACTTCCAAGAAACGCACATGTATAGGTGTAAATGTGTCGAAGGATCGCTAATCTGAGTACATGATTACTGATGAATAGTGACAAGTAGAGCGTAATAATATGATTCAGCTGAGAGAGCAGTAACTCTCTCGATACCTCAGGTACATTCTGTTACTATTCCGTTCCACCGGTTTGTCATATGTGAAACAAGTGGGAGACTCAATTCTGTCGGCCCCTTGATAGTTGTCCCCTGTCGTACATAATTACATAGAGAAGCACTAGATAATATATTTGGGTATAATCACAGTGTGTGTGCTTTATATGGTGTGGACCCCTATTCCCTGATTAGTTGCTCTGATGAAATTGAATTATCTCTAATTCACTGGATTTGTGGTGATTAAGAGAGACGAATCATGCGAGAACTTAGAACAACAGCTCTGGAGCGGCAAATAAATGAACAACCTCCGTGCATTTCCCTTTGTGGGGGATGCGAGCTGAAGCTGTCTTGCTTTAATTCACACAAGCCAGTGCTGCATTCGTCAAGCAAATGAGTGTTTTGAATTTATGTGGCTGTAATATGACATAATCAAGTTGTAATTTATCAATTAGAATAATTAGGAAGCTCATCTGATTTAATTAACATGCTGAAAAGGAAAGCAGTCATACAGATTTAATCTTCAGCTGCGCTTAGTTACAGCAGTGGCATTTACAGTGGTTAGCCAAGTGCGGTGAACATTCATTATCTAGTAAAACCCAGCGGCTTCACTGGACTTTGCTGGTTTTTGGTTCGCTTTGCGATATTTTTCAAAATTTCAAAAAGTGGAACTTGGGGAAACAAGTGACTAAAAATAGAGATAGCTACAACTATAATTTCCATAGTATTTTCTTATTCAAAAGTAGTATTTACTTATTTAAAGCCAAGTTTTTGTGTCTGTGGACAACAGTACATGTAATAGTTTTGAGTGCTTGAAAAAAAATGGTCCACTAGATAATGCATACACACCAAATGCATTTATGCTCACTCATGGTCAACAGAAGAATGCTTTGAAGGGCTTGCACACTCAACTATGCTTAAGACAGTATGGATAATATTATCAAAACATATAAGATAAGACTACATAGTCATTTAGAATAGGCTTTATAAAAGTGTTATTGTTGCCTGACAGCTGAATTTACAATGTGAATTTAATTGTGTTTCTGTCATGACAACTCTTGGAGAGATTGGCATGGTAATGTACATGACAATGTTAATGTTTTTGGTCTTGGAGGAATAGATCTGCTGCTGCTGCGACAGAGCAAGTACCGAGACTTGCTACTGCCAATACATCCAAAACATGCTGCTGTGAGCATGTAAGAAATACTGCTGCTGCAAATATAACATACATGAAATAACCCCCCAACAAAGAAGGAGACACAGAAGGGACAATACAATACAAGCCAACATATGCATGCTGCTGAATATAAGGACAAACTGCTGCATCAGTGGACATGCATGTATCCACACACATAAAGACGAACAGACAAGGAAAGACAAGACACCCCCCAACAAAGCAGATCTGTCGCGAAGACATATGTACTGCTGTTTCTCCGAAGAGCCACGTGAACCGCAAGTATTACTATCTATGTGTGCCTGGGCTACCATGCCGACCGGCTTAACACTAGTGGCCTATGACTATGTGAGCCTTGGCTACCACGCCGACTGGATTAATTCTAATTAGATGCGCTCTATGTGTAACGTTAATTAACAAAATGGATATATGTTGCAATCTGATAGAATAAGACCCCAGCATCCACCTAAGCAAGTATCATAATTTAGTCATTTGATATCTGCTGTTATTTTCTACACTTCATCAGTCCCAGCGGCAGCGTAACAGCTCCTTAATTCATGTTCGTGCAATGATGACGGACAAAGTTACCCGATGCATGCCATTCTCTCTCTCATGTAGATAAAAGTTATCAGGGTCACAGTGCACAAAACTCCTGGGTGGACTGACTTGAATGACTGAAATAAAAACAGAATAAAAACATTCTTTCTCTTTTTTCTTAAACTACACAGCACAGCTAGAGCACACTTCACAAAAGCACATTTCTTTGAACTACACTACCCATAATTCATTTCATTCAGGGCTACATCACCATAGATAGTGATCTTAAATAAGATCTGCAATAAGGGCGTGCTTCTGATGCTGCCTGCAGCTGAAATCAACCACACACTCAACACAATGAAAACATTGACCTTAGAAATAATGAATGTGAATATTGAGATTACGCCGATGTATACTGTATGGTGAACCTCAGTTGAAATGCATACACAAGAATGCTTATTTCATTTAACCTGTTTCATGTCCGTTAATATCGGCGTGTCCTCAGAGCGATTACATGCTCTAAACGCCTTTGCTCCAGCTGTATAAACACAGATGCTAAATGCTGCTGCTAATATGCTTAATATTACGCTGATGCATACAATGCAAACTGCTAACATGACACTTAGTTTAAACTTGTTTATGGTTGCTCATTTTTGTATTCAATTAAGCAGACCATGCACATATACACAGCTATATAGATTAAAAGAGCATTAACTTATCTTAGATGTTGATTTCAGCATTTCTGAAGTGCGCTGCGAAACTGCTACAACAAACACTAGTCATATATTTGAATGTTGAGCAGAGAGCTCACTGGCTACCGCTACAGGAGAGAACCAATCAGCTGTGCCATGTGATGATGTCATTAGAAAGGAAGACATTTGTATGCTATTCAAAATAAAGTTGGTACATTGAGGAACTGGGGAGGGACTAGGAGAGAAGAAATATTGATGACAAGATTAAGAATAGGACACAGTAATTTAAATAGTACATTACACATTATAGGGAAGCATCCTACTGGTTTTTGTGAGTACTGTCAGACATTAGAAACCATAGAACATGTACTTTTAAGTTGCAGAAGGTATGAAGAACAGAGGAGAATTATGATGGAAGAATTAATAAGAGATGGGTTGACAGGGGCAGGTATAAAAGATATACTGCAAAATGGTGTAATTAGGCAAGGCAAGAAAAATATTTGTAATTTTTTAATTAGAGCAGGTTTGATGAAGAGAATATGATCGCGGAAAACAAGCTGGAGGAAATAAACTGGAGTAACATCGCAGGAAAATAATCCAGAAGATGGCGGTAATGCAATGCTCTTGGATGCAAGCCGCCGTTAAACCTCAAAGAAGAAGAAGAAGAATGATGTCATTAGGTCAGACTGAGTTAGACCTAAACAGACTGCGCCATAGAGTTTCATGCCCGAACTCTGTATTAAATCTACACATACTGTAGGCCTAAGCATAGCAAACCAAACATTTTTTTTTTAACATTGCATTATAAAATGCAATCAAAATGTTTCATATAAATATTGCAATTACTTCTTGCTTTTCCAATTCATTCATCCCCAAGTAGTAATAACAACAGAAAACAAAGTAAAGACATTAAAAAAGGTATTTGCAAATGTGTATCTCACAATTCAGACTTTTTGATGTTGATATATCCCAGTTATGAGTGTATATCTCACAATTCAGAAAACTGCAAGATATGAACATAGAATTGTGAGACTTTTTCTTGCAATTACAAGTTTACATCTCAAAATTCTTTTTTTTCCCCTCGCAATTGTAAGAGATGTAAATTTGTGTATGCAAGACTTGCAAGGTATAAACTCACAAATCTGAGAAGAAAAGCACAAATTTTAAGATATAAACTCGCAATTATGAGAAAAAAGTCTGAATTGTGAGCAGTCACTGTTTATTTATGCATGTATACATGTATGTAAGTATGCGGCTGAAAAAAGCCTCCATAAGCAACTGCCTGATATTACCTGCCTACCTAAAATAACGCTCACATGTGTGTTACATTCTTTGGTGTTGCTGCAGAGGATGCCACAGCAGCCATCAGTGTAACTGTTATATGGTCAGTTTGCCCTTTCTGGTCAATTACTATTATGACAGAAACAGTTTGAAAAGAATCTGGTTGAGTTTCTTTTTTTCAGCCAGTTAAAATGTCAACACTATGTTTAGCTAACAGAATGATGCAAAATATTTGACATTTTCTAAGATTTAACCCCTCCCACATACTATTTTCTATGATAAGATATAGCTAAAGGCCTCAAGGGTAACAGCCTCCTGAGATGCCATTTTCTCCTAAAACACTAACACAAAAACCATCTACAACACTTTTCTAAAACACCTGTAGTTCCACAATTTATTGTGATGGATATGTGAAGTAGGCTCATATTGACTACTGCAGTCAGAATGGAGATTTGTCTGTGAAATATGCATGAACTGAAATTTTAGCCCTAAGATTTACACCTTTCATTAACTAATAGCAGATGTGGTACCTCACACAGAACTCACACACACAATTACTTGTCAAATTTCATAACCCACCAAAACAAGCAAACTAGCTGCCAGGGTTTCTGTGGAATTACCCTCAAACTGTCCACATGCAGAACCAGGCTTTAACAGCAAGAACAAATCATAAAGACAAGACTGTTTTACTACCCAAAGAAATTTTAGAGTTACTCTCTAACTTTATTCACTAAACCCCTTTTAATCCTTTACATTATGTATATTGTAATGTCATGATATGTTCAGCACCATGTTCAGGAAGTTGAGTAACTTGTGCATACTAATGACGATATCATATAGTTCAACAAACACAAGACAGGGTTGATGATTTCTCCTGGATACGAGCAAGAGAGAGAGAGTGTGCAACGTAAATGTGTGCAGTGAGTTCAGTCAATTCAGCAAACGAATGGCTCGCAATCAGCCGTCTCCTCAAGAGACCCTTTATGTGACACACATAGAGTGGACGTAAGAATCTTTCACTCTGCTGCACCAGATTACTAAAAAACACAATATATTGACCCGCTTTGTGTTTTATATCATGCACGCTGTGTGCTTTTGTGATGACGCAAGATGAACATCGTACAACGGGGCTTTATGTGAATCAAGCGAGTCTGAAAGCAGACCAGCGCTGCAGGGGTGCCAGGAACAATAACACTCAGATTCGGACCACAGCAAACAGTGCGAAAGCCCTATTAATTTCCCTCCAAAAGACAAACTTCTGATTGCCTCACTCACCTCCTAAGAGTATGATATCATCACAATTTAAAGATCACTGTACAAGAACACTGGGAGAATGGCTTTTCTGACATAAAGCTAATAATACAGTATATATAAATATACAGTGTCTTGCAAAAGTTTTCATACCCCTTAACTGTTTTTTTTTTTTTTTTTCACATTTTGTTGTTGCAGCCTTATGTTAAACTACTTTCAATTACTTTTTTCCCACATCGGTCTACACTTCATATAGCATAAAGCAAAATATATACCATGAATATATAACATTCCAGTTAGCTGGAAAATCTTAAATGATCACTGGATCATCTTTGAGATGTTTCTGTACTTTGAGTGAACCTGTGGTAACTTCAATTGACTGGACATGGTTTGGAAAGGCACACAGTTGTCAGTATTTTGTCTAACAGCTGAAAATGCATATCAGAACAAAAGCAAGCATTGAAGTCAAAGGAACAACCTGCAGAGCTGAGAGAAAGGATTGTGTTGAGACAGATCTGGGGAAGAAGTTTCACAGGAGCATGTGCCATCCATCATTTTTAATGGAAGAAGTTTGGAACAACCAGAACTCTTCCTAGAGCTGGTTTACTGGCAAAACTGAACAATTGATGGAGCAGGGCCTTGGTTAGAGTGGTGATCAAGAAGTTGATGGTCATTCTAGTTGAGATACATGATCATATGTGGAGACAGGAGAAACTTAACAGAAGGACAGACATCTCTGCGGCACTCCACCGACCTGGGCTCAGTCCCCCATTTAGTGAAGACACATGAAAGCCCACTTCGCAAAATGAAATTTGCAAAATTCCAAGTGGGTTTTAGGTGCAAAAAAGCACCTAAAGGACTTTCAGGCTGTAGGAAACTAGATTTTCTGGTAAACCTCAATTACAAACGTCACCTGCAGAGTACCATTCCAACAGTAAAGTGTGGTGGTAGTAGGCTCATGCTGTGGTGCTGTTTTTCAGTGGCAAAGACTGAGGGACTTGTCAGAATAGAAGGAAAGCTCAGTGCACCAAAATATAGAGAGCCTTAAAGGGGACCTATTATGCTCCTTTTTACAAGATGTAAAATAAGTCTCTGATGTTCCCAGAGTGTGTATGTGAAGTTTTAGCTCAAAATACCCAACAGATAATTTTTTATAGCTTGCTAAAATTGCCATTTTTAGGGTGTGAGCCAAAACGCTCTGATTTTGAGTGTGTTGCTTTAAATGCGAGTGAGCTGTTGCTCCCGGAGAAGAGGGCGGAGCTTCAAGAGCTCCAGCTCCGCAATGTCCGCATTAGCAGTGCTAGCCTTGGCAAATAAACATTCCACGATTAGTACAAGCCTGTTATCTTTACAGAAAACATACTTCGTTTCAAAGTCAGTCATCTGATTGTACTGTGCATAATAAATTTGCGTTTATGAATTGCACAGACAGGGAGCACAGCACGATAAAAGCCTGCTTATAGCTGGTCTCATGGTGCATGGCATGCTATCACAAACTTTATAAGTGCCACTCGTGATTATGAGCTCAACAAACTCAAGCGATCGACTCACATTACTTGCATCTGTAACTTTTAACTACCACATTCCTATTCACGATCATTCATGAAGACAGCAGCAGTGAAAAAAGACAGACAATGGTAGCTTTAGCAATTAGCCTTACAGAGTGCCAAGAAGCTCTTTCAGAAGGGCAGTTTGGAAAACAAACGCATGACACTTACTTTGTCTGGAGCTGACGTTCGCGCACGAAGTGTTGGTATTGATCCCTACAGGTATTGTGGACTTTACCGATTTTTTTCCGGGACATTTCCTTAGAAAATGAAACTTAACTACAGTGTCCTCAGTGGCTCAGATGAGGGGAGAATATGGCGACTACTATGTTCGTTAGTGCATCCCAAAACACAACACTTGAAAATCTACATTGTATATCTCCAGCAGCTACAGTGATCAGTAACGTTAATGGTGGAGGCGGACCACAGCTTCTCACTCAGGGCTGTGTCTCTGCTTATAGGGCAGCGTCACAAATGGGCGGGACTTATTCCCCTCGGTGACGTGAACAGAGGGAGAATCTGAAACAGCTCGTCCTGAGAGACTGTTTATGATTTTATTAGATTATAAATAAATGAGTGGGTGGATTTTTACCATTATAGGCTCGATGTTTTCACACACTGCAGCCACACAACTGTGTTCAAACACCTTATAAAAGTGATTTTTGCATAATAGGTCCCCTTTAATGAAAACCTGGTTCAGAATGCTCAGAACCTCAGACTGGGCAGGTGGTTCCCATTCCAACAGAACATTGACCATAAGAACACAACTAAGATGCAAAAGTAGCTTATAGACAAAGTGTCCTTGAGTGGCCCAGCTAGGGCCCGGGCTTGAATCCAATCAAGCATTTCTGGAGAAAACTGAAAATGTCTGTTGTCTCCCATCCAACCTGACAGAGCTTGAGAGGTGAAGAGGTCAGGAGAAGAACAGCAGATAATTGCCAAATGCAGAGGTGCGATGTATGTCACATCGTACCCAAAAAGACTGGAGGCTGTAAAATTGTTTCAACTAAGTACTGAGTGGGTAGGAATACTTATGCAATGTACATACTTATGTTTTTCCTTTTTAATACATTTGCAATGTTGTTACAAATCTGTTTTTGCTTTGTCATGGTGTACAGCAGCAACATAACAAAATGTGAAAAAAAGAAGGGGTATGAATACTTTCGCAACACACTGTATATTTTATAGAATATTTCAAATTTGATTTCATCTTCTGTTATCCTTTTAAATGTCCCTTTTTTTACTTGCCAATTCCATTTTGCTGCAGTTCAGATATCATTTCTCGTCCTTCAAGACCTTACATCCTTTCTCATTCTCATGCTCCTGTGAGTGCACATTTATACACAAACCCTTGGCTTTACAACTACTGTAATCTTTTCTTAAAAAGTTCCTTTAAAACTTTGATTCAGCTATGCTTGAATTATTGTTTGGTTCAGCAGGTGAAAGCTGCAGCGTCATTCTGGAAGATTCTGTTGAATTTATGTATTCTTCCACATTAGTCTTTCAGCGGCCACCAAATATTGGTTCAAAATAGCAGAAGCTGTTCTAGCCGTACAACAACACTACAAAGTTATTTTTTAAACGTTCACTCGGCAGTATTGAAATACAGATTCAGACTCTTGCTCTTTTTTTGAGCAGCATAAGGGAACTTTTGAACGCTTATCTCTCACTGTGAGATATTACCACTAAAGGACTTTGTGCGTTTGGGGAAATAAGCACATTGAATTTCCTGCAGATGGGATTCACTGGCCTATACCTGTTTATCTGTCTGCCTTTTTATCCTCTTTTTCTCTGTCTCTCTGTCTGCCTGTCTCCATCTTTCCAGCGTGAGGGCAGACAGGCTTGTCCCCTGAATGACAAACGCTTGTTTGAGACAGTTAAGTCCATCAAGGAGACGGAGAGAGACTGTGGAGGAGTGATAAATTAAAGACATGCCTGGGGGAAAGGGAAGCGCAATGGAAACAGCGAGGAGCTGAAGCGGGGCGATGTTGGAGAGGAGGAAGAGGATGATGAAGAAAATAGCCTCAAATGGAGGAGATTTATTTTGTGTACTGCTGTCTGCTGAATGAAGTGCTCAAATCTAATCAAGATGTTTTCACACAGCCAAACATTTGGTCTGTCAGACACTTCAGCAATTGTACAATGTATAGTAACATGAAGCACAAATGTCCCTATAGTTTCAAGCTTGTAGATCAAATGATAACCCTGCTTAGTAAGCAGTCCTTTAGTAGACAAATATAAATAGCAAGTAAAAGGTCTCTCTAGTATAATTGTACCAACACCCACTTTCAGCTTATGCTTCATGTGTCTTTTTGCTCTGAAATCTTGACTAATTTTTCAAGAACACTTACTGGACTGAAGGAGCTCAGGTTGACTTGATTATCCACATGTTTTTTTTTTTTTTTAAGAAAAAGTCATGTTGAAATGTGAGTATCAAATATGATCCTCTGGCTTTTTAGGAACGTTTAATTGTTCATCTCTGAATCATCATTTTACAGCGCTTTGATCATAAAACTAAGGATTTATCAACTTACTATGGCATATTATTGGGAGATGTAGAGTTACAACTAATATTTATATGCAGTTTGTATAAGTACTCAGTTATACTATTATAAAGATCTCATTGATTTACATTACGAACTATTAGAATTTCATTTCACTTTTTGGCCATATAAATATCAAATCTGCAATCTTTAGGACCTCTGTTTGGACCTCTGAATAAAACTGAAAAAAAAAGACTATTATTTTATTTTATGTTATTTTATGTGTCAGGTTTAACAGGGTTAATCACAGACAACAGTCATAGGGTAAATTTTGTCAGTCTGAAAAGAAAAAGAAAATCATTTGGAGGTGGAGTAAATGCAGCAGAGGAGATTTAATATTTTCTGGTAATAGTTTCTCTTACTAGCCTACTAGTCTACAGATCAATTGCTGTTGCAATTTCTTATGCTTTTGTTTTTAAGCTAATAGTCGTTTACGCAATTTCACTAAAACCATATTAGCAGTCGATAATAATCAGAAAAGTAAATAAATAAAATAAATAGTTTAGAGAGGTCTCAAAGGCAACCAGAGCTGTTTATCAGCCTGGACTGAAGCTCCTCTCACAAAGACTGATATTGTTCAGTCACAATTGCTATAAAGCACATTTGAGCGCACAGAAAAGAAAATTACCCACTTTGCGCACCTTCTAAACATTATTATTTGCGCAAATTGATTTTTAAAATCTGCTGCAACTCTGCTTTCATGTACGATTTTTGCCATGTGATGAAAGCCTGAAAGCGAAATGAAGAGTGAAAAAACGTCCCATCCGTATTTCAGTCGATACGCTAACCATACGGCTCTCAATGAAACGCATACAAGTAAAAGTCATTTCCTCGAAGAGCTCAGATATCTATTCGCTAAGGACTAAAGAAGACTAAATCACGGTATTTAAACATCTAGACAAAGATAAAAATGATACTTGAATACACAATGTTCTGCCTTTTCAAGCCTTTTTGTGAAGAAGATTGACTTCTCTAATAGAAACAGAAATAGAAAAGGCTGTTGGAGAAAAGTGAAGGCCGTCTACACGAGCCTCCCCTTAAATTAAATATAATAAGGTAAAAGCCTATTTACAGAGGACCAAAGAAAGTGTCTGAGTCACTGTATTTAAACATCTACTCTGAGAAACTTTGAAGTTCTTCACTTTTTCCCCTTTTCTGCGGATGGGAGGGCGAATGGGGAAAAGAGGTAACAGCGAGCATCTCGGGCGGTTTCCGTAACCCACCCTGGTTGCTCAGTGCATGTTGGGCTCTACTGTATAAATTCCATTTTCATTACCTTCTGTAATAAATGCAGTGTGAATCCTGGGAGGCAGGGGTGGCAAAAATAAATCTGATACATGAATAAACGATGTCCCTAAGGAGGAAGGGCTCCTCCTTTGTGAAGAAGATTGACTTCTCCAAGACGGGACACATCAGGCAGGAGGAGCACAAACAGAAATAGAAACCGCGAGC
This sequence comes from Tor tambroides, assembly GCA_021397915.2. Lineage (NCBI taxonomy): Eukaryota > Metazoa > Chordata > Actinopteri > Cypriniformes > Cyprinidae > Tor > Tor tambroides. The sequence goes on from JAFVLL020016003.1 coordinate 36,591, forward strand.
GGAGGGAAGCGAAACTCTCTAACGCTTATTCTTCACCTCAAAATTCCCTCCATTCTGATTAACAAATATTTGCTCTGACAGTTTCAGTGCTTCAATTAAACATAAGGAGGGATATTTAAACAAAAGACACAGAAAGAGACTCTGCCGCCTGTTTATGTTCACTTGAGTCATGCAAGCCACATAATATAACAGTAATTTGTATGATAGATAGTTAGCTAGATAGAGATACACGCCTCATCCTAACAAGATTTCAAGTTATGAATTTAAGATGACAAGTTTCCAGCATCAAATTATATATTTTTGTTTCTCACTGACATTAGGGGACATTCAGAATTAACTTGAAAAGGCTTTTTAAGTTAATATTCCTGAATTGATCCTTTGCAGGGAGTTTGATTGACAGGCAATCTGACCAATCACAACACTGAATTTGTGTATATTGAAATTTGTCTGTGGTTGAAACAAGACACCTTCTGATGTTCATTCATGTTTATTTTATGCTATAACTAGTAATGAGGAAGAGATGATTGGTTCACGTGCCGCTAAAACTGAGGCACTACAGTGATCTGTCACTATACATTAAAGAGCCACAAAACTACCACAAAAATTACCCAAAAGTAGCCTGCTCTGCCTTGTCCGTCGGAGCGTTGTCAGTGTTCTCTTTGCTCCGTGATGTATTTTTCACTGCGTGAGAACATGATGTGTGGCGTGAGATCGGCATGGCTTGTTGAATGTAGCAACAATAATGGGGGGGGGTCTTTGCGAAGTGTCAATAGAAATGCATAATTGCGTTTTGAATTTAGGTATAATTAAAATCAACAGAAATTCATATAGCTGCAAAAAATTATATTTGTTACTACAACCACTTTTTTAGTTTGAATTTTTTATAGGGACTCTATATTTGAAATATCACCTACAGAAATGTGCACTTTATTTATATAGTTCAGTATATACTTCTTTATATCATTCATATTAACACCTTAAGAACACCTTAAGAAAAAATAATGTGCTTTTCACTATGCCTATAGTGTATGATTGCAGAAAAAAAAACAAATAAATAAAATAAATAAAAATAAAAATAAAATATCACATCAATGTTGCACATCAATAGGGGTTTAGGGTTTAGGGTTAGGGTGGGTGTAGACGTTAATAAAACGGAATGTGATAGGTAGCAAATTTACTTTCCTGTTATTTTCCGACCGTAACTGTGTCCCTTCTAGCCACAACCTCAAGGATCAGTCAAATTTGCTTGTGCATCTTGAAAAGCAGATGTTTTGGAAAGTGCTGCGCCAAGTTTTTGTGTCATCTATTGGTTTAGAGGAAAATAAAATTAAAGGCACCTTTACCCCGGGGCACATTTTGCCCCGTTTTATCTTACTAGTTGTTCTGCCCAACAGTACTGACAGTAAAATGCTGCATGAAGCAACAAAATCAATCAGATACAAATTAGAAATTAGAGACCAGAACATTGTGTAGACATGTCTAGAAACTTCCTATTATAGAAAATTCAATATCAACTTGTAGATGTAGGATTGGTCTCCCTGCAGCACCGGACAAGGTCCTCCACCAGCTTCATGTTCCTCAACTCATGTATGTTGTCAGTGTAACCTACAAAGCTAGAATTTCCGCTAGCGACATGTTGTTGTACTGGAAATCAGCTGTTGGAGGAGACAGGATCGTTCCCTGAGATGCCCTTGTATTTCTTTCCATCATCTTCAACACTCAATCTTGGAAATTCAACTTTTGCCTTTCAGAATATGTGTTTTCTTGCTTCTCCCTTGACAGGAGATTTGGAGCAGCAGTGTAATATTGAAATAAACAGACAAGGTCTACACAACCCTTTCAACCTGATCAAAATTTCATTTGGATCGATTGAGGTGTTTACATGGAGGCTTTTCAGTTTGGTTCAAGCCATATATGATAACTAACAGATTATTTGGGTGCATGTAAACATAGCTCAGTCAACCTTGCCCGGGTGAATTTCCAGGCTTGTTTATGCTGCTTAGAGTTGGTTGACTAGTGTAACCTGGCTAGGGCAAACAGACCACTAGGGTCCAACTATTTCAAAGAATAAAAGCTCAGCTGTACTGAAACCCGACTACACCACTCTGATATTTTTGCACAGAGAATAATTGTAACTAAATTAAAGCACACAAGTTCGTGCACCAATATGGACCAGAGACTTGAGCACCATACAAAAATACCTTTATTAAAACAAAAAACCAAGTCAATAACACAGAGCGAAAGGCTATGGCCTCAAATAGTACCATAAAATGGTTTGCACACAAAAAGGAGAATTCACGCAATCACTCATCAAGAATTGTAACAGTACAAAGACACAAAACAACAACTCTCTAAATTACTTTTAGAGCTGGGGCCTTAAGGACCAGAAAACTATCAATAAACCTTCAAAGGATTAAACCTCACTCACACCACAATCCGTACTACTCAGTGTTAAACCCACCACCAGCACACAAATGGATCAAAAGAAAACTCCTTCCTGTAGCCATGGTCTTTCTGATGATTCTGGTTGAGTAAAGACATTTTTCTGGTTAAGCTCTTGGGACATCAACACACCGGCATCTAAAGCACAACATATGCTGGTGACCAGCTTTTCTGGTCTTTTCAGCAGGAGCTAAACAACATGCATGTACTGCAGGACCTTAAGACCTGATTTCATACATGATTTGTGCTGATGACATTTGCTCTTCTGTGTTCCTCTGGTGAGTTTTCACTGAATTCTTTGTCTGTACCCGTTTCCTTTTTCTTCTCTTTTCTAGACTTGAAACATCCTTTCTCTATTCAACCAGTCGTTCTGTTCGGTTTGTAAGCCATGGCTTTGAATTTGTGTTATATTCTCAGAAAGAGACATCATGGACCTGGGGACATCTGAACCTTATTTCAGCTCTTTTATATTAATCCAAAGATAAACAGTCCACTTGTTTATCTTTGGATATTTTCAATGGCTGTGGCTTTTCACATCATTTGTTTGCATTTTATTAGAAACTTTAAAGCTACACTCTGTAATTTTTGGCCCTCTTGAAGCACAAAATTACCAGTTACTTGGGGAAGAACATTGTTAGTTACGTGACTCGTGCAAATTTGTGAAAACGGTGATGCAGATCATCTCTATCTGTATGGCCTACCAATTGCTCTGTCTGCAGAGAGAGAGAGAGAGAGAGGCATTAACTGGCTGAACAAAAGCATGTAAAACCAGCATGTTGCATGGCTAGAGTCCCACAGCGAGTAGCCCTACAACCAAGGTACAAACCTGCTCTTTAACAGGGCTATGTTTTTGGATTTTTATCATCTACAGTTCACAAAAACAGCAAGTCAACCTGCTTTTTTTTTTTTTTTTTCTTGCTGCATCCACTTGCTTGCCCTTCCGTTTGCACACATAATGTGAAATCTATCCAGTGCAACTGCGGCGCTGGATCTCGGCCAGGTTTCTAGAAAGCACTTTAGGCTACAGTTCCCATGACTCCTGGTTGGTGCTGACACCTCGTACATTTTATTAGCCTGTTACCTTACATTACCCATAATAATAGAAAGCCGGTGAAGTCCTTTACTTTAGATCCAGAATCAGGTGCCAGCTCTCTTTCCCCACCCTTCAGCTTCTGTGCCAAGAAACAGAGATGCAGGTCCAGCAATTGTTACTCTGGATGGAATGAAACAGACCTTTCTTCATTATTATTGCATGGTTCATGCTATAGAAAGAATTCCAAATGTCAGGGAAACTACATAAATGTTTCATAAAATGATATTATATAGAAAATCTCAACTGAGATTTTTTTTTATTGCAAAATATTACTATATTATAGCCCTGCTCTTTATTTAAAGTTCAATCTATAAATATATCCAACTTAATCCACATACATGCAGCACACTCACATAAAAAAAAAAAAAAAAAAAAAAAAATT
>JAFVLL020016004.1:0-14094 GCA_021397915.2 Tor tambroides
TTTTTTTTTTTTTTATTCTTGAATAACTGTTTTCAGGAACATATTGCCAGCAGAGGGAGGTGGAGGCGATCACTGAAGGGGTGGAGGAAGATGAAGGCTGTTGCTGCTGTGAGCCAGGTCATCTCCCCCATATGCTCTCCTTCAACGCGGCCTTTGGTCAGCGCTGGTTGGCTTGGGAGGTGGCCGCTACCAAATATGTGCTGGAAGGCTACAGCATTAGCGACAACAACGCAGCTTCCATGCTTCAAGTATTTGACCTGCGCAAAATTCTCATCACATATTATGTCAAGGTCAGTTCCTCTCAGACAAGTGACTCAAATAAAACCTCCACTGTCTGAGATGCAGAGCAATCATCCAAGTTTCTCCTCCTCAGAGTATCATTTACTATGTGACCCGCTCGCCCAAACTGGAGGAGTGGTTGGCCAACGAGACAGTGCAGGAAGCGTTGCGGCCCTGCCTCAGCCCTTCCTACGTGGATAGTGACCCCACCTTCAACCTGAACATAGATGAAGACTACGACCACCGTGCTTCCGGCATCACTCCCTCGTCCTTCTGTCTGGTGTACCTGGAGTGGATCAAATACTGCAACAGTCGCAGACAAACGGTATTTTAATGATGGCTTTGCTTTGCTGTTGACAGTTGCTGACTTGGGGTTTGGTTACAAGGGAATCAAACATGTAACTCACTGTGTGTTTTTGTTTTGTCTTCTGTTACAGCCAGTTGAGAGTGAGAAGGATTCCCCTCTGGTCACACTGTGTTTTGGGTTGTGTATTCTGGGCCGTCGAGCTCTGGGCACAGCCTCCCACAGCATGTCAGCCAGGTAAGCGTTTAAACTGATTACAGAAATTTTGCTTAAGCTAACAGCTTATGTTATTTAAATGTGTTGTGCACCATTCACACATGCAACAATTTTACAGAATAGTGTTTCTACTGCTGCACACCCTAACTTGCAGGTTCTGAGTTTTTAAATACTCCTCTAAGGGGATTTGTGTGATTCTCACCAAATTATGCCAAGACATACAAAAAAAATAGGGAAACAGAAAGAGTCTTATATCTTCAATTTGATCTAAATCAGACAGTGCACCAAGGTGTTTGGTCATGGGGCTGATCTCATGGTTGTGGCTGTTGTGTTTCACAGTCATAGCGCCACCAGCTGGCAGCAGGAAGTGTGATGTTAAAATAGTCCTTTTATATTTACCAGTTTAAATACATTTGCCTTAAATCTATGTGGCAGTGGGGCTGTAGTGCTTGGGCCTGTTTGCATCTATTTTTTTAAAATCATATTTCTGTACCTTTTCACTCACATTTCTAGTTACTACATAATCACTGCTTGTTTGCATGAAATTAAGCTTTTCTCAGCCTTTTGCAGTGCTGGACATGGCAACTTTATATCACTGCTGCTTATGAATTGCCATAAATTGCATAACTCTCATTGGCTTCCAGTCACTTACTTGCTACAAATCACTGTGCGAATGCCACTAGAAACCGTTTTATCGGCAATAGGTCATAAATGTTTATTTAAATGTGATTTTCTTGCTTTGTTGTTTTTTGTACTTTTTTATGAGTGGGATTATGTTGTAGATGTAAATGCACTGATTCTTATACGTTCTTATTCTTATACATTCAGCTTGGAGCCTTTTCTCTACGGCCTTCATGCCCTGTTCAAGGGCGACTTTCGTGTCACCTCTCCTAGAGACGAGTGGGTTTTTGCAGACATGGATCTGCTGAACAGGGTGGTGGCTCCAGGTGTACGGATGTCCCTCAAACTGCACCAGGTACAGCTTAGGCATTCATCCATCCCTGTTGACATCACACTTTAATTAGGTTTCTAGGCCAACACAGTGATTATATTCATAGCTTGCACTAAAATAGACTTTTGGTGTGGTACAGTGAACCTCACATGGTCTGATGATGCAGTTATGGAATGGATCTCTGGATTACTTGATTCTCATTAGCCAATTTTTTTTTTCCACAGGATCACTTCACCTCTCCTGACGAGTATGAGGACCCAGTGGTGCTGTACGATGCCATCACTGCTAATGAAGAGAAGATGCTTATCTCTCATGAAGGCGACCCTGTGTGGCGCAGCGCTATCCTGGCTAACATGCCTTCTCTGCTTGCTCTCCGCCACGTTATGGATGACGGAAGTGACGAGTACAAGATCATCATGCTGAACAAACGCTTTCTCAGCTTCAGAGTCATCAAGGTGCTTTGCTGCAGAAGCCTGTTTATAGGCACGTACAATGTATCTTATCATGGCATTGCCATAACTAATCTCTCTCTGTTGCTTCCTTCAGGTGAACCGAGAGTGTGTGCGCGGGCTGTGGGCCGGACAGCAGCAGGAGCTGGTCTTCCTGCGGAACCGGAATCCTGAACGCGGCAGCATCCAGAATGCCAAACAAGCCCTGAGGAACATGATTAACTCGTCCTGTGACCAGCCCATCGGATACCCTATCTATGTCTCCCCACTCACCACCTCCTACGCTGGGGCACATGTTCAGTTACGTTCTGTCTGGGGAGGCCCCATCAGCCCTCACAACATTTACACCTGGTTCATCAGCAGCTGGGACAGGTCGGGTGGCACTTGAGTGCATTTTGCCATGTTACAGCACATTTTAGGCATTCAGAGTTTATTTAAATGCTCTCTGTTCTCTTCAGGCTTCAGAAGGGTTGTGGTGCTGGATGTAACAGTGGGGGGAACATTGAGGATTCAGACTGTGGTGGTGGCTCTACCTCCATCAGTAACAACCCCGCAGCTCATCCTCCCCAGAACACATCGTCCAGCATCCCTCAGCCTCATCCCACTACTGTACAGCCCTCAATGGGTACGACATCTGCTTCTCTTGTACTGTTAATGTATCATTCACCTCCAATCAATAAAGCAATGATTTGTGCAGGCTGTAAGTTTCCCTTTTCCCTTCCTTTCTCAAGGGACTGACAACCCCGTTGGACCTTCCTGGCCGCTGCATCCCCAGCCCCTCCCACTTGCCCTGCTCAGCCAATCAGAGGGCAGGATGGATGCTGGGTTGGTTAGCTCCTTGCACCGCACCTCCTCCATCCATGGGCTTTTGGGGCAACACCTGTCCAGCTCTCAGCTGTCTTTCAGTAGTTCGGTGGCCCTGCCGCCTGCAGACCGCTTCTGCCCCAGTAGCCTGCAGGACAACCCCAGTCACAGGGCGTCTCAGAGGGGCCTAAGCCTGGGCCAGGGCAGCGGGCTGCCCTATGAAGCCCTGTACAGCAAATGGAGTCTGTCAGGGAGGAAAGGATTCAATGGACCTGCTGTAATGGAAGGGGACGGCTCAGCATCACAGAGCATACGCACACAGGTTAGGATGCATGCTTCCCTTCCAGATCTGTTAATACATAAGATATCCTAAATGTGCCTCTTCTATGATGGGCATGTTTTAATTTCTGAATTAAACTTATTTTTTGAGTGGCATATAGTTAAATATGTCAGGGTGGTACAACTGTCTTGATATCATAAAGAAAAAAATCTTCAATAAATACTTTGATACTTTTTTTTTAATCAATTTACAGTGAAAAATTCCAAACTAAAAACTATTTTAAATAAATGCTGTTCTTATTCGTCAAAGAATCCTAAAATGCATCATGGTTTTCACAAAAATATTAAGCAGCAGAACTATTTTCAATTCTGATAATTAAAGAAATGATTCAACATATCAGAACTCTACATATCAGAATGATTTCTGAAGGGTCATGTGACACTGGAGATTGGCTGATAAAAATTCAGCTTTGCTGTCACAAATTGCATTTTAAAATATATTGAAATGGCAAGCAGTTATTTTAAGCTGTAATATTTTTTCATAATTTATTCTGTATTTTTGATTCATAAATGCAGCTTTGGTGAGCATGAGAGAGAAAGCCAAAGATTTGACTAGTATAAATATTAATAACCTATTTATTTACTTTTTCCTAGCCTTCGCAGCCTCCCCTCCCTGTCCTGCCCTCTGATGTCAGCCCAACACTGGATCCAATGGGAGCAGTCATACCCTCTGAGACCACGCCCCTTACATCATCAGACCCGCCCAGTGCACGGGAGGAGTCTACAGAACTGCCTTTACTTGAGCACCTCCGCTGAGCCTGCACAGCTGGGATCAGACGAGCCCATGGTCATCCTCGCCATCCAGAGAGAGCGTGCTGGGAGGACTTCAAGCTGACCTTATCAACCCTTTTTATAATTAAAGCATCTTCAGTCAGTTCTGCGTATATTAGGAGGTTTCTTGCAAGTATCCTTAATAAACACATCACCAGATGCAGAAGCACACTAGAAGAGTGCTGTGTCAAGTAATGAACTCTGGACTGAGCTCTCCTAAGCTTCTTTGGCTACTGTTTTGGGCTCCAAGCCCAAAAGCCAAAAAAAGTGGCCAGTCAGTGCAATCTTAAGGGATTTTCTTCTTTTCTTATATAAAGAGGGTCTGGTCATTAAATCAAAGCGAATCGGTGACCTGTGCCACCAGCAGTAACAAAAAGGGAACTCTCCTCTCCTCTGTAGCAGCCTTAAACCTACTCAAGCTTTCGTTTTTACCCCTACGCATCCGCCGTATTGTGCAGGATTTCTCCCTTTGAGGCCCAGAGCTTTCCACCACACAAGCCACTGTCCTTTCAAGACCAAAGGACTCAAATTTGATTCCCGCTCACTGAGCCGTCATTTCGTAGCTCACACATTCCAGCAGAGACTTTCGATCGTGTCGCCCATCACTCTTAAACATCAACCACGACCGTTCTTCAGCGAGCTTCAGGGATAAGACTTGAATATAATCACACAAATACTCGCTCACATGCACACTTCCCTTAGCACCTGGTGCTCCCTACATAGTTTACAGCCGGCTCAGGTGAGGACGGAGGGGCCTGAGATTCGTAGGACAGTTGAGACAGAGTAGACGTCATCAAACCGGTGGTCTGCCTCTTTCTTTCTTTCTTTATACATCCCACTGGAAATCAGACTACCTTCTAAATTCCTAAACTGCTCCCTGCCGATTGGGCTCTGATGGTGACATAGTGGGCCGGAGCACATGAGGGCTTCCTGGCCTCCCATCAGGCTTTTTCCTGCTGCTGCAAGTGCCTGCAGTTTGTCTCCCTCTACTGCAATACTACTGCTACTGCTCCACCCCTTCTACTACTAATAGAACTAACCAAACTACTGCTTTGACTTCTAAACTCCAGCGTTTTAGTTGGAAGAACTTGATGGGGAAAAAAACAATAAAGATGTACCGATTCTAAAGACAAAGATTTATTTGATTGCTGATCTCAAATGGAGATGGACGGAGTGGCTGTTTTTTGTTGATTGTGCTGAAAGTAGCTGGACATGAGTGAACTGTAACCTTTGCCCCCATTCTTGAATCCACCTGATTGTGACTAGCTAATTCCCTATCTGTGTGTAATACAACTGGAAAGTTAGATGTCATTCTGATGTTAAATATCTGCTGTTGGGCCGCCTGCTATGGAAAGCAGGGCACTTACTGCCTCTATAACAACAAACATATCAAATGCTCGCAGTCAAACAATACAGCACTGACATCAGCCTGGAATAGCTGCGGCGTGTCGATGTAAAGGAGCTTGAAATTTCCCATGAGCTGTTTAAAGTGGTTTTCTGATTCAGAAAGCCGTTCAGCGCTTTTTTCACCATACAATTTCCCAGCTTAAAGTGATTGACGTGGCTGAGCTGTGCTCTGAAAAAGGCTTTGCGTCGAACGATATGGGTTGAGAGTCAGCATGCGGGAGCCGCCATGGGAAAATGGTGCCTTACGATTCGACAAACGGTGTTCAGGTGGAAAAAAAAGGACTTTTGCTGGAAATTATACACTGCTTCCACAGAGTAATGCCGTCTTAAGCAAAATAATAGGGCTGCGACAATAAATCGATGCAGAATCGATTCTGAGATCTGAGTTTAGATTTTAACAGGAGATGGCACTCTAATCTAGTTTTAATCCACACACTCAAATGCTCATGAAGAAGAGTGCTGAAGAGCGCTTGTCATGTAATTTCACCTCGGCTCAGAATGCTTTTATTCGCTTCAACCTTTTCGAATTTTATGAATGATTATTTTAGGTTCAAGTGTGTGTAAGGATTTGGAAACGAGCAGAGTACGGCTGTTGCTAAAGCATGCAGTGCCATCTACTGCTCAAAACTGACTCGAGAAAGAATCGCGGCGCATTCGGAGAATCTCAGAATCGATGCCGAATCACTTCTCGATTCGCGATGCATCGATTTATTTTCCCAGCCCTACAATATAATGCAGTTTTCTGTTGAGAGGCCCCATTGTGTTAATTTTACCAAGCTGATGGATTCAAAACGGCCGATTCTTGCTCGATCAACATCAAGTTTTGATGCGATTTGAGCCTCTAGCTTCGTTTAGTGCCAGTAGAGGCAGCTCATGTATTCGTATTCTCACTTAAACCACCGATAGTTAGTAGGTTTGTAACACTGAAAGTAGCTCCCCATCACAGACCATATCACAAGTTGTTTAAACACTAAACATCAAGTCTCTCTGCAGACCATACAGCCTAGTCTATTTCCGAACACCACCATCTCAAGTCTCTCATGTAGTCGGCCAAGCAAACCTGGCCCATTTATGGCTTCTTGCGATGGCTATCGAGCATTTGGTTCGAGGCCGATCAACCTCTTTCTCTCTTTCCATCAGGACCGTTTCTCTCATCTTTAGGGTGACTTTTCCAAAGCAACAGGGAGTACTTCTCTTACTGGGAGAAAGCACAAGTTACTGGATAGTTTTGGGTGTCAGTGATTTAAAAGGGATCTAACCAATCTCTGCCATATATGTACAGCATGTTTTGTATATAAATATATTTAAAAATATATATATATATATATATAAATCTATTTTATTATTATTGGATTTCTGGTTATTTTTCAATGGAGGACACTACTTTGAGTCGGTGTATCTGTGCTTGCGGAGGGGTCTGACTCTCTCTCTCGACATAGAATCATGAAGTCTGGGGAATGAATCAGTTAATACTGCTTTTGCACAACTATTGTAAAATAGTACACCATCCTGTATTTTTTTTGTTTGTTTGTTTTTTAATTTTAGTTATATGGGGGATTGTTTTATTTAAAAACTGTTATTCAATATTCAAAGTTATGTACAGTTTTTTTTATGTGATTTTTTTTTTTTTTTTTTTTTTTTTTCCCTCCTATTTAAATTAAAGCTTTTTTGTGTCATTGTTTGCAAAACAGTCATTTTGTGAATCCGTTGTTTTTTTTTCTCTCCATGTCAAAATGTATGTAGAGGGTGGGAAATTTGATTCACAAACTATAGGAATAAAAGTCATTTATATTGATTTGGATCAATTTCACTAGTTATCTATTTAATAAATGAATTGTAGCAATTTAGTAAATTGACTATATATTATATACACTACGGTTCAAGTATTTGGGGTCTGTAATGTTTTTGAAAGTCTCATGCTCAGGGAGGTTGTGTTTATGTGATCAACAATACAGTAAAAACAGTAATACTGTAAAATATTAAGATGTAAAAACTTACCATTTTAAAATGTAATTTGTTCTTGTGATGGAAAAGCTCAATTTTCAGCAGTCATTCTCTCTGACACTATATCTATATATATATATATATATATATATTAACAAAATTGAAATATGCAAAAGTTTTCAAATTAACTCTCAAATGAATTTTCTCAAACTAAAATTTCTTGTAGTGAACCACGTTTATTGTAGTTAAATTGGAGGTTTAATTCCAAAAGCAAATGCAATTACAATCAACTTGAAGCCATGTATGAAGTTACAGAATGAAATCAATGTCCAATATGACCCTCTACGAAGCATATACATATCTACCAAAATACCAAACTCAACTTGCATTAATTTATAGTGACTTCTGATTGTCTGTTGAGATTATGTACAGCTTGTGCTTTAGAAGCCCTTAAATTTAATATTCTGGGTTAAATACAATTAAAATGTATTTCATAGCATCTGTGGCATGCTATTGGGAAATGATGTTTGTTTACAATAGTGACTGTAGTCTTTGGGGCATTTAAAAAGCACTGGCCTACAAAGGATTTTTTTTTAAAATCAGAAAAAGTATAAATGTGTGCTTTATGTAGCCTATGTTCTCCCCTTTGACACAAACTAGCCTTCACAATAGATTAGTGCAGAGATGATCCAGATGTCACTTCCTGTCCTTGTCTCAAACAAAAGAGCGTTTAATGAGAGAGGGTGTGTATTTAATCTCATTATAGCACTCATCTTCCTCATGGCTGTTCCTCCATTTGCTCTCCTGTGCCGAACGGTGGAGCCACAGCACCAGCACCATTAGAGCCAGCAGGAGCAGGGCCATGGAGAGACTCAACAACACCCCCTGCAGGATGCCAGGGGAATTATCCGGGGCTACAAGGTCACACACACACAAAAAAAAACAATCTGTCATTTACTCACTCCATATCATTCCAAACCTGCAGTACAGAGAGACTCACGTGTGTAGACAGACAGATTAATGTAGCAGTGCTGGGTTCCCAGTGGGTTGGTCACTGAGCAGCGATAGAGGCCAGAGGTCTGCGCAGACACATTGGCAATGTGCACCGAGCCCGTCGTGTCACCTGCAACAGATACAGGTATGAAAAATCGTTTTTACATGCTTGATGTGTTTTGTACCTCTGTATAAACCTTTTTTACCATCCATGTTAACTGGCAGTGTCATCTTATCCGGTTCTAGCTTTTCCCAGATCACCTGTGGAGTAGGAAAGCCCTCCGCCACCACACAGGAGAGTCGCACATTGCCTCCAGCGTCAGTGTCCCCTTCCCATAGACACACAGGAAGAGACGGAGGTGCTGCGCACACACGCACACACACACAGAGAAAGTTATGAAACCTGAACGCATCAAGCTGATTTCTTTAAACATAGCTTTACGTTACAAGAAGTCTAGACGAGGAGAAAGAGTTAAACATATTAGGTGAAGTATAGCAGCAGGATCTGGAATGAATCATGTCTGAATGTAAGCAAAAAATAATATTAATAATATGCTGCCCAAACACTGGTGGAAATGTGGTTCCAAAACAGACCTGGCCTCCTTAATCTGCGGTATTATGGTTCACTCTTATTTTATTTTTATGGTTTTTTTATGAATATTTCAAATTAGCTTTCATTAACTTTTATATTTATCATTTTTAATTTAAGTTTTAGTAATTTTGTTATTTGCCTTTGTCACTTTTAGTTTTTATTTTGTATTTAATATATTTAGCTTTTTAGATTTTAGTAATTGTAGCACTGTTCCTCTAACGTTCCCATTTGGTTATTTTTTGGGAACCAAATAAGAACGTTCCCTGGAGGTTCTTTTTTTAATAACCTAAACTTGAGAACGTTCCCAGAACGTTCTCTGGAGGTTATTTGTTGGTTTGTAGACATGGTTTGTAGTACTGATTATTGAGGTCCATATCCGTCTGTCTTCCATTACACTATGGGACGCGGGAGTGCTGGATTACTGACAGAAGTGGTATATCGAAGTAAAGAGGTTAGGAGAACGTTCTGGGAACCTTCTAGGATAGAACGTTCCTGCAATCTACCGAGAACGTTCCCCTATAATCTAAAGGGAATGTTAAATTTACATTAAGAAAACATTCTTGGCTAACCAACAGGTAACGTTCTTGGAAACTTTTTTCTGGGAATTAAAAACTAGCATTCCCAGAATGTTCTGGGAACCAAAAATTGTTAGCTGGGATATTGCTTCAGTTAGCTTCCAATACAACATTTCTTTTTCGTTTTTAGGTTAAGGTTTTTCATCAATTTATATTTTAGCATATATTTATAGTTTATTTTAGTTCAGCTTTATTTCAATTAATGAAAACTATTCTGCTAATAACAACGGGGTTTTTTGTTAGGAGACTGTTATGAACATCTGAACAACATTTTTGTGTCATTTATTTATATGGTGAAAACAATGAACGTAATATGCTAATCCGAATTGATCCATTATCAGCGATTTTTTTATAGGTTACTTCGTTTCGCCAGTAGTTGGCGATAAGCGCCTGTCTCTGTGAGTGAGTCATTGATTCATTTATTCTCAACCGATTCCTCAACACAACTGATTCATCCAGGAAGACTATGGCGCCACTGAGGTTGTGTCTTTGTTGGGACGTATTTTTGTTGACGGAGCGACAACACTTGCAATGCTGTGTCTCAAATGTAAGTTACTAACTGAATTGTTATATAAAAGCCATATCACATTTGCAGTCGTGTGGCTGGTTTGATGGTTCGACCTCGTGCGTCGTGTTTAGAATCGCAGCAGTGCGACAGCACTTTTGCTCGTGAGATATTGCTTAGTTAGCTGTGAAATAGCTATTCGTATGCCTATTATGATGCAGTATATCTGATACCCAAAACAGTGAGGCTGAGCTCTCCTATGCCAGGGTCTCCAGTCTCAGGTGGGTTGCTGACCACACAGCGATAGACTCCAGCGTCAGAGACACGCGTGTAGTTCAAAATGATGTCCGCGCTCCAGGGCATTCCCACAAATCCCACCCTGCCCATGAAAGAAGGGCTTTCAATCACCTGTCCTTGATCATACACGATCACCTGCACAACGACAGAGATACCAGTCCTTACAGATCATACTCATAGTTACAGTATTTTTGACAGGAAGGAAAATGAGAATTGTAGTTGTTTAACATGGCAGTGGTTCAGTTGACAAAACATCTTTCCAAAAACTTTGTAAATGTGATCTAGTACCTTTATATAGTGCATGTCAGTGTAAAGAATAAAATCTCAGCTGACATCTGAATCATCTTGTGAAGCAGAATATAGTGTATGACGCAGCCTCTGAAAGTAGTCCCCAGCTATATCATAGGCTACTGAGCTGGGGACTACTTTCAGAGGCTGCGTCATATCATTGCGCCTGCTGCACCCATGGTACGGCAGCAATTCTCCCTTGATTACTAGCAAGGATGAGAGTATAGTTCCTAGCCATATCAGCCCTGAAAATGTAACTTTCATTTTCCGGCTGGTCTTATTTACGATGCTGTAACTACAGGAGTCAAGCTTTAAATAGGAAAAATATTGCTTTCACACAATTATTTTGATGTGATGCTAATGGTCTAATCTGATTTCAATGATCTATGCTAAGAAAACAAGCTAAAAGTGCTACCGCCAGACCCGGAGATCGGCTGAATGGATTCAAAAACGGTAAAACTCATCTGTTTAACTCTAGGGGAGTTGTAAAATGAGCCTATTTCCAAAAAAAGTGGAGTGTTCCTTTAATTCACCCACCCATAGTTTAAGGCCTTAGCTGAAGAGTGGTAAATGTGAGCTGAAAGTCTTGAATTCAAAAAGCCATGGCATTAAATTAAATAAATTCTTAGTCATGAAATTTCATGCAAAAAATGAATATCTTCCTCAGTATTTTTGTTTTCCAAAATCTAAACATCCTCAAATCAAGAGTTTTGAAAAAAAATTAGCGTAATTATGTGACTTTAAACAAGAACAAATATCAGTGAATTTTTGTCTTGTTGCTTCTCGAGTAAATATATCAATGTATCTTGATTTAAGAATGCTTCGACTGGAAAGCAAGACCAAAATCCTGAGGAAGAACAACATTTGCAGTGTGATCAGAAGGTACAGTAAAGCTTATTTCCATATTGAAGATATTGAAACCTAAAGTGTTATTTTTTTAATGAATTAAAAAATAATGGAAATCAGTTGTATTTTCTAACTTTGAAGTGTTGCTAATACAATTTGTGTGCTCACTAGATATGTACATTAAGACAACATATTGACATGTTGTGTTCCCTTTAATTTATTCCTCAAATTTTCTTTACCTAGTCTTATAAGAGATTACTTTTACCTTTATAAAACTAACAGAAACCCTGTTTGTGCTCAGCCGTAAACAAAAATATACTCATATAGGTTTGGAACGACATGGTGTTGAGTAAAAGATGAAACTTTTCATTTTTTTAGTGGCTTGTTATGAAAATATTTGCATACTGGAATGCAAGTTTGCCTGTTTTAATGATTTCTGCATTAATTCTCTTGCATTGACTCGTTCGCTAAACTGAACATCCAATCAGAGTTCTCCCTCTCACCTGTGGCCCCGACACGATTCAACATGTTAAATCAGGCAAACTGCCGCCAACATGTGGAACACATTGCAAAAACTAGCTCAACAGACACTCACCGACGGCCCAACTTTAGCCAGTGACCAACCATCGGCTTGGTGTGTCCTGGCCTCAAGTTCCACACTTTAAAGTTTGATGGATTTTGATAGGCTGTCAGTGTTGTAATTGTTCATCAGGTGAAAAAAAAAAAAAACACTGAAAGTGATTCCTTCAATATTGTTCCCCTGTGTTATTATCGTTATAATTATGGACTCCGTTATTCTCTATTTTTAAATCTTGGTCATAGTTAACATTATAGTTATCATTCTCGGTGTAATTAGGCCTTAATGTCTTCTAGTTGATCATTGTCATATTTCAGTCCATTCATTCTATGAAATTTTTAGTAAAATGAATAGATAGATCAATAGACTGACCTGTATGGGGGAGTCGGGGTCTGAGAGCGGGGTCAGAGTCCAGATGATGCTGAGTCTGAACAAGGGCATCATAGTGAAGAATGAACAGGGCAGCGTGACAGAATCTCCCTGCACCACCTCTACACCAGACTCCCTCACGGTCACCCGGACTGCACCTGGATGGGGTAGAGGGAAACACTCAAGCGGAATCATTTTAATGCACGTTTGCACTTGAATTGTGGCCATTTCTCTTATTTCAAACAATTGGCAATGACACATCACTTGCAGGCCCATTTATTCCACAGTTCTGTTATGTAGCTCTCAAGCTCGCCTTCCATCTCAATGGCTGTCTCATTACTGTAATGATGAGTCCCACCCCCACTATCCTGCCACCCCCAGGCCTTTGTGTGTGTGTGCGTGTGGGAAAGCACAGTGACTCTAAAGCCTTAATTACAGCTGACAGCCTTGGCAAGGACAACTACACCAACAGAGAGAACAATGGGGTTCATTTCTTCTTCTAAAAAACAAAAACTGACCCAAATTACAAATATTTCAATTATTGTAACATTACACTTAAAACACATATTACAAAAAAGCTCAGATGACCTTTGTGATCTTTGTTGCACACTGGTTTTATGATATCTCATTTAAACATTTCACACCTAATAAGACTGTTTTCTAAAGGTTTTGTAAAATGAACAACATTGTTATGGTATGTTACAGTATACAGTTAACCCTGGTTTCGAAATGTGCAAAACTGAAATCAGCTTTCTGCAAGTTATCAAGTAGAAGTTTTCTACAGTTGTGTAAATGTTCTTCTGCCCAAGTCAACTTTTTTTTTTCTCAACATATTTAACAGCCTAATATTAACAATGAAATCAACACGCACCATATTGAAGAAAAGTGGACGCCAAGCAGGCCAGCCAGAGGAGCCTCCATCCTGTACAGCCCATCACTGAGAGGAACCGTGTGTATGCTTTTCTCCATACAGGTCAGTGTGTTTCCCCCTTCAAACCTCACTGGCTCTGACTGGACAGGCATAACTGGGTTATTGGGCATTAAAGGGGGGCAGTTCTCGTTCTCTCTCCATTTATCTCCCACCCTCCCTCTCACTGTTTCTCCATAACACACAACAGTGAATAGTTCACCTGTCCCTGTAGTGTTGAATAAGTAAGCATCTGCTGAATCAGGGCTTGTAAATTTTTTGGCACAGACCCACAAATATGATGATCCCTTGGGGAGGAACCCCCTACCTAAAATATGAGGGTAGATATATACACTACCATTCAAAATTTGTGATTGTTAAAAATCTTTTTGAAAGTCTTTCAAAAAATACAGTAAAAATATTGAAATTATTATAAAGTAACTGTGTTCTATTTTGATGCATTTTAAAAAGTAATTTATTACTGCAAATATTTTCAGCAGTCATTACTCCAGTCTTCAGTGTCACATGATCCTTCAGAAATCATTCCAATATTATATTATACATCATAACAATATACACTGAACGAAATTATAAACACAACACTTTTGTTTTTGCTCCCATTTTTCATGAGCTGAACTCAAAGATCTAAGACTTTTTCTATGTACACAAAAGGCCTATTT
>JAFVLL020016005.1:0-26888 GCA_021397915.2 Tor tambroides
TAGTTGAACACACCTAAACACCATTGATATGACGTCATTTTCATACAGAGTCATTAGTCATGTGACATTTACAGCTCAGGTTAAAAAAAAAGATTGAAAACAACTGGGTGAACATTAGCTGTTTCTCAATATGCGTTCTTAAGCGATCTTACGTCCTTGTGTTCTCACTCTACGCCATCATTAACCGTCGAAATTCAATTCCATTACTCAAGAACACAAGTACAGAGAACGCATGAAAGTGCCCGGATGTGTTCTTGATATCAAGGATGGATCGAATGCAGACTTGAGAGAATCGAACCGTTAGAAATCCCAGAAGACGCTGCGGGCGGATGACGTACGGAATTTTAACATTGGCAAAGAATATGTCCTAATTATTTTCACAAATATGTGTGGCAAACAAAAAGCTGTAAAATAATATGAAAATATTGTCTATAATAATATGAAATAAATATTTTTAAAGGGTTTTGACATTTGTTTGTGATGTTATGTGTTATATATTGCGCACTGTGCATATATTGTGCTGCTGTCTTGCTCCTTATAACGTGCTGGGACTGTCAGTTGAGCAGCAAGTTCATGGCTGCGTCTGAAAGCTCTACAAGGCAGGAAGGCAAGGCACGTCCGAATCCAAATTCTGCTTTACTTCCTGTCTCCGGAGGTACCTTCTTCTGATCTAAGTTTGAAGGCAGCAGTATCCTTCGCTGCCTTTGATATCCCACAATCCTGTGCGTTCCATTCCGTGACGGTTGAGCTAAAAAAAAATAAAGATGGCGTCTGAAAGTTGCGTTTGGTGGTCAGTTTGTGTGTAAATGTATATTTCTGACTAACGTTTTGCACTTTTGATGTTATTTCTAGTGAGAAATTAGTATTATAGTAATTAAATATTAATTTAGTTATCACCAAAACTCATTCTATTTTGTTGTAGACCATTAAAACGTTACATTGCCTCAGAAGCCTGTCCGAAATCAGTTTCATGAGGTGCCTTCGTGCAAAAACGCTGCCTGCAAAGTCATTGCCTCATAAGGCAGCCAGTCAGCTGCCTAGGTTTTCAGATGCAGCCCATATCTTATCTCAATTCTCACAAAGATGCGTTCTGTGTTCTCGCGTCCTTCCGAGTTCGTTCTTTCAAGGAAGCCTGGCAAGACCAGTCTCCACAAGAACACAAGTGTCCATTCTTTGCGTTCTTGGAATTGAGAAACAGCCATTATTTCCAGTACTTCCACAGCATCAAGCAGACTATTAACATTGAGATGAATGGAAACTGTAACGGATAATGTACATTTCTCCAGATCTCTTTGCACATCACTTCATCATGCCAAGATGTTAGGACAGGAAAGAAAAAATATTTAGTGTGATTGTGCATTCAATACATGCTAACTGCCACCATAAAAGCTAATAATAATATGCTTTCACTCAAATATCCGTTAACCGTTCGATATTTATTTCCCGCGTCGCATCTCGCGCTTCCAGAGTACCGTGTAGCCGCACTGCAGTAACTTACCTCAGAGCTCAGACTCTCTCTCCCTCAGTCTAAACCTAAAATTTATCCACTCCCCTCCCCTCTCTCCTTACCCAAACCTACTACCTCCACTCATCTCTATCTCCTCACCTCCTCATTCCTCACCATCCGCCTCTTCCTCTCTCTTTCTGAGGCGCGTGTTTCTGTGCGCGAGGGGTGTGTGCAGCGGTGGGCGGAGTTAAGGACGCGTCAATCAGCGGCGCTACAATAGCACGTGTGGCGGTCATGGTCATAGAGCGGCACGGCGGAGTCGACGCGACTGCAGGCTGCTGATAGGAGAGAGAGCGAGCGGTCACCTTATCCATCCACCGCTCCTCCTTCACTACAACCACAGCTGCCTCTGCAACCCGATCGCCCTTTAATAATGCACGGGGAGGTGAAGCGAATATCAGCGGCCGGGCTCTGAATGATGTATCGCACCGGTTACTACAGCACCGCACCGGAGAGACCGAACTTGTAGCTGTTTGATCCGCGGAGAAAATGTCACACTATCATTTCATCAAATGCTGTGAGTAACGAGCCGCGAGAGAGGGGTCTTTCCTTACATGCATCTGCCCATGATGTCATTTCGCCAATGATGTCATTTTGCTGGAGAGAGTGATTGAGAGGCAGGAGGAAGATATGTGTGTGTGTGTGATGTAGGGTGTGTATCTGCATGCAGGTCAAGGCAGCAGATATTAATCAGAATTCGTGGGTGCTTATTGCATGTGAATGCATGAACACACTAAATGCAAGGAAGCATCCAGTGCATTGAGAGCGGATGATGAGCTGTCAGGATGGTGTGTTGGCTTTGGTGGCTTCTGTGCATGTGTGTGTATGTGTGAAGTTGCAGCAGGATGCGGCAGCAGTGTGAAAGTTGACCGGTGGCTCCTGGATCTACTGCTGCAGGTGTGTAGGAACTTCCTGAGGGAGTCTGCTCGCTTTCAGACAGACGGCCGGTGGGTGACAGTCTGACAGCCTCTGCAGGATCCCTCTCTAGTGTGTATAGCTTTGTATTTGTGGTGGGTGTGTGGTCGTGAACACGCCTGTACAAGAGAAAGTGTCAGGTAGGATAATGGAGAGAGGGAAGGGGAGTGTTTTAGACTGAAACGGATGTAGCGGATGGAGATGCTGATGTGGGAGAAGGTGGTAATCAGGAAGCATTTGTGTTGCCAGCTGCAGATGAAAGGCAGTTGTTAAACTCGTCCTTTCGCCACCCCTCTCTTTTCATCTTTATTCAGAGTCTCCTTCATCTCTAATGTTTTTTCTTTGTATGTTTTGCTCATTTGAACGCACTCCCACACACCCCTCTGTCGCTTTTAGTGGATTATATTATGCTTTTGCTCCGTTTAATAATTTTTTGTTTGTTTGTTTGTTGCACTTTCCGTGGATGGAGTACAAACTGGGTCCAGAAAAATGATTTTGCATAACCTATACAGAAAATGTTGTTGTCAACCTGAGGTCAAATAAATATTTATAAGCTATTTTTTCCCAGTTATTTTATGAGATTTGCGACCCTGTTAATATTTGGGGCATGTCCAAGTAACCAGTTGCAGACTAAATTGATAAATTTAGATATGACTGCTTTCTAGTTTGGATCAAATGGTTATATTTCACATTTATTTAAGACAAATGTTAACTTAAATTGGATAACAAGATTGAGCTTGATGAATTGCCAACACTAAAATTTTTGTGGAACAAGTTAATTACTTGTCACGCTGTACAAAGTTTCCAAATTATGTTATTTTCTATGTTAATTTTAATAAGTGTTTTAATAATAATAATAATAATAATAATATTATTTTTTTTTAAATAATATAATATTGGGGGAAT
Source organism: Tor tambroides (assembly GCA_021397915.2). Classification (NCBI taxonomy): domain Eukaryota; kingdom Metazoa; phylum Chordata; class Actinopteri; order Cypriniformes; family Cyprinidae; genus Tor; species Tor tambroides. Next base: position 3,329 of record JAFVLL020016005.1, read on the forward strand.
GCAGCAACAGGGCTGAGCTGAAAATGCTAAAATAAATATATATATATATTTTTTGTTATTAAAATGAGTTGATAATTACATTTATTTATTTTTATTTTATAAAATTAAAGTTATTTAGTGAACTGAATATTAGTTTAAAGTATTGTAAAATTTAGTGTTTGATACAGTTGGGAAGGCATGACAGTTCAATCTTTATTTGAGACCCTGGACCACAAAACCAGTCATAAGGGTCAATTTTTTTGCAATTGAGATTTATACATCATCTGAAATCTGACTAAATAAGCTTTCCATTGATGTATGGTTTGTTAGGATGGGACAATATTTGGCCGAGATACAACTATTTGAAAATCTGGAATCTGAGGATGCAAAAAAATCAAAAATCACCTTTAAAGTTGTCCAAATGAAGTTCTTAGCAATGCATATTACTAATCAAAAATTAGTTTTGATATATTTACAGTAGGATATTTACAAAATATCTTCATAGAACATGATCTTTACTTAATGTCCTAATGATTTTTGGCATAAAAGAAAAATCAATAATTTTAACCCATACAGTGTATTTTTGGCTATTGCTACAAATATACGACTTAAGACTGGTTTTGTGCTCCAGGGTCACATTTAAGGTGAGAAGTGGGGATACAGACATTTGATGTACCTACTTTAGTTTTTTTTTTGCACTAGATAATTTGATAAAACTAGTAATGCACCAACATTTCGGCAACCTAAAATATTCAGTTGAAATGCTAAAAGTATTCAGCCATTATATTTTTGGGAAAGCCAAAAACTGATAGTGTGTTTTGACTGTCTCATGCACACAAACATGTGACCAAAACTGTGACTAAAAATGACACTAGAGTAGCAATATGTAAAAATTTGTCTGCTGAAATATCAAGAGGTGGCTTATTTTGATAAACTTTACTATACATAGTTTACAACTTGTTCAATTACCCAAATTTCATTAACAAAACTCTTTTTGGCTAAATGAAAACTTACATTTCTATTTCTGAGTTCCAGTTAAAAAAAAAAGAAAAAAAAAAAGATTTGTGCCTATAATAATTTACTAAGAGTAATAGAGCAAAGTGTATTGCATTCATGGAAAGTGCCTTGTGCTATCACTTACTCCTCCTTCCTCTCCTCACCTCACCTTTACTCTTCCTTCCTGTGCTGTGTGTTTGAGCGGACAGAGACTCAGTGGTGGCCAGTGCCAGAGGCAAACAGTGAGAGAACGCGCAAGGTCGCACACTCAGGTGCAAAGCCAGCAGAACATTGTGTGTGTGTGTTTCTGTAGAGCGTGTTTGTGTGTTTATGAGTGTGACTAGTGCACTTCTCAGATCCCCCTCAAGGTTTGAGATATAGTACAGGAGACAAGTGCATGCTTACGGAAGTCTTTCACATTTGGGTTTGTCTGATCCCATCAGTCTTGTGAGAGGAAAGAAAGAAGAGATTTTTTACAGTCACTGCATCCTCTGTGTGTTCACGAATTTGAGTATGTTTATGTTTGAAAGACAAAGAGAGAGTGCTCTCTTTCAAATGTATGCTTCCCTATTCCCCTGCCTCTTATATTAACAGAAGCTTGTATGATACTCCAGTGTAAATCAATACCTGACAGCCTGGAAGCGGAGACACAGAAGCAACCAAGAGAAAGAAGGAAACCTCAGCCATCTTCCTCTCTATCCCATCATTCCTGCCATTCACTGCCTCTCTCTCCATGACTTGTTCAGTCACACATGAGTGACATATTTTGGAATCAGTCAGAGGTGTCACCAACTCAGCCAGTACCCATGACACACTGCATGTGTGTGAATTTCAGTATTGTACAAAATATATTACATTTGACAGTAGCAGTGAATAAGTTTATGCCACAAGATTCATGTGTAAATTCATGTCAAAAATGACTGGCTTTTGCATTAATTTTCTATATTTGCATTTATTTTTCTATGCTTTTCCATTACAGATTTTTGGAAGACTTTTGCGATTATTTTATAAATGTTGATTAAAAAACTATTGTAAAATGACAGCGTTTCCATTAACCAATGTTATGCGACCAAAACATAATTTTTTCCTCTCGCAATAAGTCATGATGACAGATGCTGGTAGGTTTTAGGTATATTGCAGCCACCGCACTAGCCATTATTTTGAATTGAATGAGATGTAGATGTGTATCTTTTACGAAGAAGCGCGGAGAGCGTCTTCTGGGACGCTTCTGAGACATGGCTGGTATAAACACAAGCATTGACTAGAGTGGCTGCGTTGGAGCCGTAAAAAAAAAAAGGGGTTATCCAAGCATTAGTGGCATGGAAATCGGCTTATACTTGAGAGCGGCCACGTATGAGGTGTTTCTTGGAGGTTATGTCATGATCATGTGATTTTTATTTACGCCAGGTGACCTGTAAATACCAAAAAAAAAAAACTGTCCAATCCAGTTTTGCAAAATATTCCTTTTTTAAAATTGCCTAAAAAAAACACCTCATGTGAGCGTAAAGACATTTTTGTGATTATATGTGACCTTGGACCACAAAACCAGTCATATGGGTCAATTTTTCGAAATTGAGATTTATACATCATCCGAAAGCTGAATAAATAAACTTTCCATTGATGTATGGTTTGTTATGATAGGACAATATTTGGCCGAAATACAACTTGAAAATCTATTTGGGAAAAAAAAAAAAAAAAAATCAAAATATTGAGAAAATCGCCTTTAAAGTTGTCCAAATGAAGTTCTTAGCAATGCATATTATTAAAAATGAATTAATAAATAATTAAATAATTAATAATGATTTAATTATTTAATTAAAAATTAAGTTTTGATATATTTACAGAAGGAAATTTACAAAATTTCTTCATGGAACATGATCTTTACTTAATATCCTAATGATTTTTGGCATAAAAGAAAAATCAATAATTTTGATCCATACAGTGTAGTTTTGGCTATTGCTACAAATATACCCCTGCGACTTGAGACTGGTTTTGTGGTCCAGGTTCACACACACACACACATACAGTATGTATGTGTGTACACACATACATACTGTATGTGTGTGTGTGAACCTGGACACACTCAATCTTAAAAATCTTTTTATATTTACAGTACCCCCTTTTTTTGACAATTATTTCCTGCCCAAGCTGAAATTTCCATTGGCTTTTACTGTTAGTACCACATTTTATCTTTTTGAGTTTGGAATGGTCTTGTGCTAATTCATCTTTGCAAAAATCGATTGTGATTAATTGGATAAAATTGCGCAAAACTTTTTTTTTTTTTTTTTTTTTATGCTGGGACAGCTTTAATGCTTTCCACATTGGTCAGATGAAAAGTGTGGGTAAAGGCCGTAACATGCCAGACCAACAGCAAAAAACTAGTGATGAAAGCCAACTTGTTGTGTGCATCTGGGCTAAAAAAGTTGTGATTGAACACACCACGAAGCCTACAGTCAATGGGCAACTAGCATGTATGTTTTGCGCCTGCGACTTGTGACTGTCTGTATCAGCAGGTGGCAAGAAAAAAAGTCACTGAAAATAGGACTGCGGATATACAAACCATAAACAAATCAGCACTTGCTTACCGTTTTGAATATGAATCATGTCGATCACTTTCTTCATTCCAGACAGCCATGCATTATGAAAACATGTATATTTGAAATGCTCAAGTAGGATGACGTAAAATGTTGTAAGATGTCGGATTGGTGTGTCATGGCCTTTATACTGTACCTACTGTAGATGGCAGGAGTGATGGGACCAACTCCAAACATCTAAAGACAGGCAATATGGTTCAAAATATCTGCCTTAACTAGAAAAGCTTTGAGTGTTTGTGTAAGCACGCACAGACAGATCTGCTTCGTAAGCCTATCACACACTGTGGAATCGGATATGCGTGATTAAGACGTAGATCAAATATCCTTAAATCGGACACATCTCTGATTTTAAAACCACATTCGAAAGTGGCTCAGAATGGATGTGTGAATAACTGATCTTGTGCATTTTTAAATGTATGCAACAATATCCAATCTGGGTCAGATGTGAGTAAAAAAAAGTGTAAACGGAGCCCTGTTTACATTCTTAATGCACTTTCATTGTCTACATTCTCATGGCCCATTCATGGACAACCCTGGACTATTGGGGTAATGCTAATCAATAGCCAACCTGCTATTTAGCCATTGTTGTAGGCAATCCAGACTTTCTAAATCCTGTTCTTAAGTCTAGCTAGTCTAGCCAGTGGTTACAGGTGTTGCATGTTAATTTTTTTTGTTACTGTGCATCATATATCCAGACTACCTGACTGATATCACTTAAATAAGTGTTCATAAGGATGAAATGATATTCCCTTGATGGTGAACTTAAACGTCCCACTCAACGTTGAAGCCTCAATGTCCCAGTCAACATTTAGCTCTCACTGCTTTCTTGTATGTAACACCCACTTCTCACAATCAATTGCAGATGGGTAAAATAAAGTCCTTCCCTCGTTTCTTTCCCGTCCTGTTCCACTCTGAAATGCATTACACTCTAGACAAAAAATAGGTAGGAAATGCTGTTTCAGCAGAGGTCTATGTCTGTAACGAATTTTGGTGTGTGGGTGTGTGTGGGTGAAGGCTGTGTTTGACTTAATGCAGTCCTCTATAAAACAGTTATGGACTCTCTCAGTGTAGGCCATAAAGAAGCCAGTAAGAAACAGACAGCAATGAATGAGGTCAAGAAGAAACCGCTGGAAATGTTGGCGATTGAATGGTTGAATATAAAACAGGGGTGGATGGGACTGTAAAGAGGCTGTAAAAGGGGAACGAAAAAGGCTGATGGCTTTATTAGACAGAAAGAAAGTTGAAAGGAAAGACTGCAGTGGAGAACAGCTGAAGAAAGAGACAAAACCGAGACAGGATTCAGAGAAATACAGGAGTTCAGTCCTGGTTCACTCAATCTCATGCTGGGACTAGCAATAAAGCAGCATCTCATCTCTGCCTTTTGGCGTACGCAACTGTTCTACTAATGTCCGAAGCCAAACTGCTTTCTGTTCCTCACCACTGGAAATTTATTTGACTAATTATGCAGATAAGCAGTCATACAGTACTTCTGCCTTTGTTTGCACTACTATACTATACTATTTTATGTTGAAGGAATAGTTCACCAACAAATTTAAATTTTGTTGTTTCTTTCTTCTGAGGAACATATTTTGCAGAATGTCCTGGCTCCTGTTTTTCCATATAATGAAATTAAAAGTGAAGGGGGGCTGTCAAGCTTAAAAATAAATGTCATGAAAACTGTCCACATGGCTTATGTGTGTAGTTAGTTAGTATTTCAAATCTTGAAGCCAAATGATGGCTTTAAAGGGCTTACATGTAAGGATTTTAGACCCGGTTGGGCCAGTAGTTAAGATTTCAACATTTTCTCTGGCCCTAACATAAAATTGCATAAATGTAACCTATTTTTTGAGTTTTTATTACATTAAAATGTATACATCTTATATTATTTACTTTAACTAATTTTAAACATTAATTTTTAATAATGTATACAATTTAAATTATTTATTTGATAATATTTAATATTTAAAGCTGAATGTTTTTGTTTACGAATTATTTATTTTTCAACCTGCTCATAGTTAACCCATTTAAGCCCATCGGCAACTATAGTTGCCGCAGTTTATAGTTGACATCTAGAAAAATACTTACAAAAGGAAAATGACATCCATGTTTTATGTCTCAATGACATGCAAGCAAACAACCAAATAAAGGATTTCAAGAAAAAAACAAACAAACAAAAAAACAATCACTTCCTTCTTGTCACATGAGGCTGTCATCTTCCTACCCCTACTTCCAGTAGGCATGGCGAAGGCAAACCCTCCCAAAGAAATTTAATTTTTATGTTACTAATAAGTATTTTTTGTTGACATGTATATCTACATAATCATGAAGGTCTCTAGAATCATCCAAACAAAACAAATCGTACAAGAGAGTATAGTTTTTTTGTATACTTAATCAAAAGTCCAAGTTGCAACTATAGTTGCCGGTAGGCAAATGACTTATGACAAATGACGTATTACCGCCAGTATATATATATATATATATATATATATATATAAGTTTCAGATCTTTATTGTCATTGTAACATGTACAACGAAATTAAAGTGCCATCCAATCAGTTCACCACTCATAATCTGTGTGTGTATGTGTTACGATGTAAGGAATTCAGAAACCGAAACTAAATCGCATTGAAACAGGAAGTGAAGTATACAGAAGACAATGACAAAATAACGGTCCACATAACAGAACACAAGTAGTTTCATTCTAATTGGTCAAGGACCCTAATTCTTATGACTAGTAGCTTATGATTCCATTAGTGTTGAAATTCTGACAAGTAATGAATTTACGTTTACATTATTATATGAAATCACCTACTACAGTCAGGCATTGAATACTATGGGTCTAAAAAAATGCGTAATTTTCTTTCAGGTGTACCTTTTTTGTTATATAGATGTTGTTGTTGTTTTTTTTTTTTTTTTTTTTTTTTTCTTCATTCTATTTATTTTTATTTAAATTTTGATACACAATGCCCTGTTGGGGCAACTTAATGGCTGCACTTTGTTCTGCACTGTTCCACCACTTTAAGACAAATGGGTTTGTTGTTTGTTGTGTTTTCATATTCAAGAGATTATAAGCTAGATGCAGATTTTTTTTGGGTTCGCATCGAATGTTCTGCAAATTTTATACATAATAAATTTGGTAATGAATAAAGATTGATCTGTTGAAAGCAGTTATTTTGAGTTAGAATACCAAATGTTCTCCTCCTATTCAAATATTACATTGAAGGGGTGCATACAACATATTTGCCACACATGGCAAAACATTGTTTTGTTTGTAACTATCAGTCCAATTCTTGCTGATGCTGCCATCACAATTCATTTTTGCAGTTTTGACAACCTTATTTTTGTTTGCCAGCTCATTTTACCTACAGTATAGCTGACAAATAAACATGCAAACATAATGGACGATAAAAATGGTCACCTTTGAGTGAACCATTCCTTTAACTCTGCCTGTAGCCATGTAGAACCACAGACAGAGCATTTTACCACACTTTTTCAGTGTACTCAGCATGCAACCTTATGTTGTTGTGTTCATATCGCAGCCACCACAAATGATTCATAATGCCTTCCATGTCTTGACCTACATTAAAACTATTGCTTCTTACCAGTAGCCAGATGTGTTCAATTCAGGCACTCCAATTTATTTCTCAATTTTACTATCCTACTTTGCGAGATAACCGTCAGCTCCTAATCTCCCTTCATAATTTCTCTAAATGGAACTGCAAGCTATTACCATTGCCAGGCAGAATGTAGTAGGTCAGTATTCCTCCGTGTGCCTTTAATCCACATGATCTTCACTCTCTTGGCTGAGTTTGGATCATGCTCGTGTGATTCCGTGACTAAGAAATAGAGTCTCTGAGAAATATAGCTTCATATGAGCTCTGAGCCATACAGTCCTCTGATTATACTGTATGTGCTGCCATGCTACTGTGCCACTGTCCCACTGTCCCACATATCTGTGGCTCACTGATAGCTGGCTGAGGGGGAGATGAAAGCTCTCGGCTAATTCCCTTTGTTAATGGAATTGCGTTCATGCTTCCTCTCCGTGTGTGTTGGGGGTGTTTTCTGGGAATGTTACATTGACTTCAGCTTATGGTTGAGTCTTGAGGATTCTGGTCAAGGCTTTAAACGAGGAAAAATGTTTTCCACAGCCATGTTGAGTGGAGCTGTGGAAATCCCTATTGCTCTTAGTGTGTCTGACATTGCTGTGCGTTTGAAGGGCAAATGTTCACGGCACTGCATTTTAAATCTGCTGCACTTCCAAAGCCTACAATTATAGCACTTACTTGAGGAGCTGCGAGTCTTAGAGGTGAGTATTTATGTGTAGGTTGGAAGATGAAGGTGAAAAAGGGTTTTCTCAATTCTCCTGATGCTTCACATTGAGAATTCATGATATGAAATGGAGCTGTACCCCCCTGTGTGGTACCAAATAAATGCACATTATGGATGTTGTCAGATGTTAGGTGAGAGGCCAGGAGTGTGAAGACCTTATCTGGTTCCTCTGAGGTTTGTGCTGTAGCTCTTCTTTCTACAGTTGCGTTCCTGGGGAGAGACAAAGGAGAGAAGCTATGGAACTGATTTTAGGGTAATTGGATTCTTTTACAACCAAAGGCTTATTTAACTGCAGTGCCGGAGCTTATTTTAAAATGTCTTTAATCTTCACAGTCTTATCAGAGTAGAGACTGAGTCAGCACAGAGGGAGAGAGAGCCCGTCTGCTGCTTTCCTCAGTGAAGGCAGCATCAGAAAGGAGAAAAGAACAAGATTGGAGGGATGAATAATTCTGCTTCTGCATCCTATTCTGTTGCAGATCTTAGAGAGGAGAGAAGTGTTTCTTGAGCTGCAAATTAGCATATTACAATGATTTCTGAAGGATCATGTGACACTGAAGACTGGAGTAATGATGCTGAAAATTCGTCTTTACCATCACCGGAATAAATTACATTTTAAAATGTATTAAAATAGAAAAGAGTTATTTTAATATTTCAGAATATTACTGTTACAGTCACAAATAGATTAGTTGTAATTTTTAAAAATAAAATATAATTAAAATGAATTATGTATGTATTTATTTATTTATTTATTTATTTGACAGATGAGTTGCCAAAAATTGTCCTTTTACATGTATTAAATATAGAAGTTTTTATTATTATTTTTTTTGTTTTTGTTTAGGTCACTCCATAATTTCTATATAACCATTTGTTGAATTTCTTTTTTACCCCCGGTTTCACAGACAAGGCTTAATCCTAGTCCTAGACTAAAATGTAAGTCTGAGCTGTTTCAACTGAAAGAAACTTGCAATGACTGATCTTAAAATATGTCAGTGTCTTTGTTTTGTCTCAAGATGCACACCAGTAATGTTTTTTTTTCCTAAGCACGTTTATAAAAATTACTTGAATGTCCTATGTACTAATCCTGGCTTAGTCTAAGCCCTGTCTGTGAAACCGGGCCTTAGTCACTTTATTATTAATCTAAACATATGGAAAATATGATTAGGTATGCAATAGGAGCTATTTAACCATTAAACGGTTATATATCATTCGGAATCCTCCTACACTTTGGCATGTTCTCTTTTGCCTTAAGTCAGTTGTGGTTTGGGATCAACAGTTTGTTTTTCTCTCACATTCTCTGTTTTTTGTCTATTGTCCTGAGGCTGTTTTTAACTTATAAACTGCCCTTCTGAAGTTCATGTGCTCCATATGGCACTTTGTTTAGCGTCTCACCCCTCCCCTCACATGTGCCCCACAGTGTAATACACAGTAAAACAGACTATATGCAAATCGCCTCATTGAATGATGGCATATGTGTTCTTCAGTGTCCGTTTGTAACAGGTGTGATGCTGTAAGCAGATAGTTATCTCTCCCAGAGCAGATTGAAAGCATCAGTCATGCTCTCTTTCTCTCCTCAGCCGGTGTCTGATTATTATCACAGCTCAGAGTACAGATCCTCTCAACATCACAAAAAAAGCATTTTCTTTATCAGTACTTTTGTCTTGATTTCCAATAAATCTCCTAAACATCCATTAAACAAGATACATTTACTTCGACGGTATTTGTACTAAAAAAACCTAGCCAACTTAACTTCATAACCAGCTCAGGTAGCCAGTATTGAATAGTTTCAGAGAGCTGTTTTTCCCTCAGGGTCTTCTGACATCTGACTGTAGAAATATCATATATTTGACTTAAAAAGTTAATAGAAAAAGTTTCAGCTGTCTGGCTTTTTGTGCTTTTGGGTCTCTGAAAAAAGATTAGTCATTGTCTTTGAAGTTTAAGTAATGTTAATGCATTTTCTTCACGACTTGACCTAGAGATCCAGCAGAGCTCAGCAGTGGTGTTCCATTTTTATGGTTTAGGAGTCAAATTAGGTTACTGAAACGCTACTTTCACTCACAGCTATAAGGTCCCCATACTCTATTACATCAAATTGCCTTTTTAAATGCTATGTGCCTGACCTCTTATGTCCTTAGAGACAAGGACTGGGAGGGTAGAGGAGCAGTTTAGATAGGTTCTGGAATATGCATTTTGTCTAACAGAATTATAATTTCCGTTGTTAGCATCACATTCCGTGTTCCATCTGTCTCTAAATGGAGTTTTGTCTTCTAAGGCAGTGTTTTTCAACCCTGTTTCTGGAGGCACACCAGCAGCACACATTTTGGATGACTCCTCATCTAATTTATCATAGTCTCTACTACCTTAACAAACTGATTCATTTAACCAAGTGTGTTTGATTAGGAGGATTTCCAAAAATTGGAAGTACTGTTGGTGTGCCTCCAGGAACAAGGTTGGAAAACACTCTATGTTCTATTTAATTGATATGTGTTGGTTAATTGTATAGAATATATATTGAATAGCATATATATTGCTGTCTTCATCAGATGATGGTCGGTGAATTGATGACAGGAATGATCTATTCTAATATGTGACCCTGGAGCACAAAATCAGTCAGAAGTAGCACAGGTATATTTGTAGCAATAGCCAAAAATACATTGTATGGGTCAAAATTATCGATTTTTCTTTTATGCCAAAAATCATAAGGATATTAAGTAAAGATCGACATGTTCCATGAAGATATTTTGTAAATTTCTTACAGTAAATATATCTCAACTTAATTTTTGATTAGTAATGTGCATTGCTAAGAACTTCATTTGGACAACTTTTAAAGGCGATTTTCTCAATTTATTTATTTATTTTTTTTTTGCACCCTCAGATTCCAGATTTTCAAAGTCGGCCAAATATTGTCCTCTCCTAACAAACCATACATCAATGGAAAGTTTATTTATTCAGCTTTCAGATTATACATAAATCTCAATTTCGAAAAAAAAAAAAAAAAAAAAAAAAAAAAAAAGACCCATATTAATGATTTTGTGGTCCAGGGTGACATATATTCAAAGGTTCTGTTGAATCAATAAATGCAACAGAAAATAATAGATCTTATTGTCGTCATCATAAACTGTTCCATGAATAGAACTGATGATGTTTGTACAGATTCTGTTGAATGAATAAAACACGGTCTTTCTTCATTGGAAGCTGTTTTTTGAATAAAACCCAATAGATAGTTTTAATGATGCTACAGTTCAAAGTTACAGTTCTTTACATAAATATTGTAACCGTATCACTGTCTCTACTATTTCGATCAAATGAATGAAACCTCATGAGCATAGAGACTTCTTTCAAAAACACTGAAAAATCTTACCGCCCTCAACATATTGAACGGCAATGGAAAGAACAGAATGAATTCTTCTGTCCTCATCATATATACTGTTCAAAGAATAGAATGGAACAGATTATGATGGGATCAGTTGACTGACTAGAACTGATCCTTCTGTCTTCATCAGAAGCAGTTTCATATAGAGTAGAATAGAATATGATGGATGACATTGTGACCCTGGGAAAGGCTCAGTATTGTTTGTCATTGGGGTTTTTGGCTTTGTTTAACAGGCATGTAAGAACAGGATGACACAGAGAGTATGTATGTGTGTGAATAAAAGAGAGAAGGCAGACAGAGCTCCCACTTTAATTTGTCTACAAAGGCAGACTTTCAAACTTTTATTTCCCTGGCTGAAGGGCTTCTGGTGACCTGAATTATGGTATTCTGATTTGCACAACGCCGTGTCAGAGGGAGAGGAAAGCCGTTCTTCCCCTGTAGTTCTAAGCAGCCTCAGGAGAGGACTGATGTGCTTGTGATTGCTGTGATAAAGCGGCCACATCAGCAAGATCCAAAATAAACTCCCTTATGTAATTTCATTGAAACTTTTTAGCTCTCGTTTGGGCATCTACCTCAACTCTCTTCTACGCGTGAGCTCATTTTCTCTGTGGATATTTCTTATTCATCTCTCTCCGGGTGAGATGGGTGTTGAGTGGCTTCATAATGCATGATGTGTGCGTCTGGCACCGGCTCAGCTGCAGGCTGAGGATGGATGGAACGTGTGAGAGAATGACTGAGCAGCTCTGTGATTGCAGCAAATGAACCTTGAGGAGAAGGGCAGCCAGTTTGACTCAAACGTTTCAAACCTTTAATTATTTATCGGCATTAAAATTTCCTTTTAAATGTAAATGGTGATACTTCCACTTGTGTCTGTGAGTGGAATGGCGGTGTGTCAAGGGCATCTTAAAGTAAATGAAATAAGAGTCATGGTCTAATAGTAAGGGGAGAGATTTCATAAGTGATGCAATGTGGTATCAGTGCCCGACCGATAGGATTTTTTTGGATGACTGATGTCGATAACAGGGTAAATAAAGTAAATAACACATGCTGTAAAGAAATGTAATATAGTATGTGACCCTGGACCACAAAACCAGTCATAAGTATGAAAATTTTTCCAATTAGAGATTTATATTATCATCTATAGCTGAACAAAATAAGCTTTCCATTGATGTATGGTTTGTTAGGATCGGACAAGATTCGGCCGAGATACAACTATTTGAAAATCTGGAATCTGAGGGTGCAAAAAAAATCTAAATACTGAGAAAATTGCCTTTTAAAGTTGTCCAAATGAAGATATATTTATGGTAGGAAATTTACAAAATATCTTCATGGAACATGATCTTTACTTAATATCCTAATGATTTTTGGCATAAAAAAATCAATAATTTTGACCCATACAATGTATTTTTGGCTATTGCTACAAATATACCCCAGCGGTATATTTAAGACTGGCTTTATGGTCCAGGGTCACATATGTACGCGAAAACTGCGTATCATATGCATGCGAAAACTGCATGCCAAACACGTGCATATCATATGAACGCCAAAGTCCATTTTTGCGTATTAATAGTAATACCACAAGTTTTTGTTTTTATTTGGCGTACTATTTATACGCACTTTCATGAGATCGGGTTGTTAAAAAAAAAAAAGTGAGACGTCAATAAAAAGCTATTCCTTAAGACCAGTTCTCCAGAAACTTTGAGCGTTGCTGGTAATTTTGGATACACATGTTTGAACTTCAGAGCACATTTACCCTTTCCTCAGTGATTATCTACACTCTCTCTACTATATAACAATAAAAGTCAAACTCAACAGCAGAGATGAAGAATTCATGAAGATGCATTAGAGTTGTTGTGGAAGTAGACCACAGGTTGAGACACTTTTACTGAGGATTCACTGATGGTTCAGTTTGTTTAGTGGTTGCTGCATCAATGCATTTGCTGGACATGTAATTCTGTGTTAATTAGGGTAAAGTTTAATAGTCCCACAACATTTGTTATTCCATATTTCCATAATTTACCCAATTATTTAATTGCATTCTCTTGGAGGTTCATGCCAGTGATTGTTTAATAATTGCCTCACAATAACCTACAGTATATGTCTCTCAGTGGGTGCAGTTTTCTCCTTTATTTACAGCCCCTTGCAGATCCTAGAGCATTCAGCAGTTTTTTACAGTGTGAGTACAGGGATGGCATTGGCTTTGTTCCATGCTACTGCAGGAGAAATGCTGAGTCATGATAATTCAGTCTCTAGTGCCGTATGTGGAGCGAGTCTCGGCTCTCTCAAGGTTAAACAGACACACTACTCAGCAGAGTGTGCCAGATACGATTTGGATGGATTGAGCTTTGAGAAATACACAGAGCTATCTCTCTGGCATTGGTCTTGTTCTTGTTCTGGTTAAGTAAAGGACATAAAGACTGCATGCTAATTCACATATTGCCTGTACTAATAATGGTATGCAAGAATAGAATTAGTGTATCCCAAATGTAGTATGATGAAAACAGTATGCCAAAGGTGTCAAATGGCATACTTTCAAAGCAGAATTAGATCAAATTCATTTTAAGGCAAGCAAGTTCACTTAGCTGCCATTTTGGACTTTTTTTTTGGCAAGATTATGTATCCGTAACATTTCAAGTTAGACACTAATAATAATAATTTAAGTTTAAATCAACATAAAAGCTTAAATGTGATGACATTTGTGAAAAAACAGTTTGATATTTTTTTTAAAAAAAACCTCAGTAATATCTGAAGGTGCTCTTTTCCTTGACAAATATATTAAAGCACTTTTATTGAAAATGATTAAGATGTAAGCATGTTATTACTAGTCATGCTCCGTGTTTGATAACTGATATTATTCCTTCTTCCCTCTTCCACTCTTTCCTCATGTTTCATCTTATCATCTCCTGCGTCCCATCTATCTCTTTCCTGAACCATCTGCACATGCTCTCCTCTTTCTCTCTGTGTAGGTTGTTTTCAGCTATGTAACGTGTTCAGGCAGAACATGGAGATAGACCAGTGTCTGCTGGAGTCTCTGCCGTTGGGCCAGCGTCAGAGGCTGGTCAGGCGCATGCGTTGCGAGCAGCTGCGGGTCTACTACGAGCGCGAGCGGACGCTACAGAAGCAGAGCTTCCCCAAGCGCAAAAAACAAAGAATCAGCTTCACGCTTTCAGACGTCATCCAGGACGCCATCATACGACACGATGACAAAGAGGGTAGGAAACCTGTTTGCTTATCTGTTACGTTATTTTGTTGTAAACTACGCTGTAAAACTTATGTTTAGAAGTTGTAAATAATTTAAAAAAAAAAAAAGATTTTTGGAGTCTGTTTTAAGAAAATAATTCAAAATTCCATGTTTAATACAATGTTTAACTAGTTTTCTGAGTGAAAATTGTTTCTACACCAAATTCTTTTCAGTGTATAAGCAAGTTAATCATATATTGATCGAAGACCAACAAGTTGTCACTCAGAAATGCTATTTAAGGGGTAATTCGCATAAGGCATGTTCTTAAATTTAAAATGTTAAAACAGCACAGCAAAATTTAACTTAAGGTTTGTTTACAGGCATGTTAATTCCAAGTCAAGTCCCTATTCAGGGTTTCTGCAGGTCTTTAAAAGGTCTAAATGTCACAAATCTAGGCTTTAAATTAGAGCAGAAAGTCATAAATTATAAGGTTGTGCATTAAATCTCACTCAGTATTTTTTTCCAGTCTTGTTTTTCAGTACAAATATCTAAACATTCTTGAACCAAGAAGTCTTGTTTTCTGAAAAATTTAACTAAATTAAGTGTGTTTATGCTTTAAAAACAACAACAACAAAAAACGCCAGTGGTCAGAAAAATGAACTTGTTTTCCCTTCTTTCCCTTAGAAAAGGTAATTTATCTGACCCTATTGGCAGTTATTTGTGCATGTTTTAAAGATAAACTCACTTCATTTTGTTGTTAAATTTCTTTGTCCCCTTCCATTTAGTCTTTTTTCTTTTTCTTTACTTGGCCTTAAAGTCTTAAATCTTACATTTTCCCCTTAAAGGTGCCATAGAATGGAAAACTGTATTTACCTTGGCATAGTTGAATAATAAGAGTTCTGTACATGGAAATGACATACCGTGAGCTTCAAACACCATTGTTTCCTCCTTATGTAAATCTCGTGAATGCAATAGACCACTGAAAAATAGGCGAATCAGAACATAACACTGACTGTGACGTTACAGTTGGTATCACTAATATTTATGCCCCCAACATTTGCATCTACCTGCCCATGTTCTATGCCAGCCTGCAGCTGAACCTGCACAGTCGAATCATCAGAAGTTCTGCAGGTATTGTGAAGAAACAAGCAAGGACAACAGCTAAAATGACAGATCATGGAAATAAATGTTATGTTCCAGGCTGTACAGGGGAGGTGAAGTGCAGGGATGGTTTGGTGTCTGTATTCAGAAAGGCACGGAAAGCTAAATAACGCGTTCTAATAAAATAATGCGAGCCACTAAAGGGACATGGTTAACTCCTTGTTAGCTGTAGCCTGTTACATTACAGTACATAATATTTCACGTACCACATAAACAGAGTAAGGAGAGATGACTGAGGATGATGGCGAATGATTTACAGATCCTGAGCACCAATGACAAGCATCTGATCTTGTAAAATGTGTGACAAGTACTGCCGCTCCATAGTATAAACAGAGTACGTGCGATCGCGAATCTCGAAAGTGAAACTAAAAAGCGATCGTGCATTCGAAAGCAGTTTCAATGCCCCGCATATTAATAGCGGCTCCCTGATGCCCGCATTTTATTTACAGTATAATTACCCAACGATATAACTGCACGAGAAAGTATTGAAATATATATTTTCCCTGTGTTTCCTTCCTGTTGTGTGAGCTACTGAAATGAGCCACACTGTGAAACAGCCAGTCAGAGCAGAACTCAACATTATTATTCATGACCCTTCCAAATAAGGTAACAACAGACCATTTCATTCTAGGGACAAATCCTAGGGTTGTAAATGGACATGTAAAACTGTTTCTGGATAATTTTTGCCCTTATCTAAGCCACATACCTTCTATGTAGATATCAGAGAACAATTTAAAATATTGTATCAATGCATTCTATGGAACTTTTAAAAAAAACCTGCAGAAACCCTTTTTATTTCTATAGCGCTTTATGCAGTACGGATTGTGACAAAGCATCTTTACAGAGATAAATGGGAAAATAGCAGAATCAGTCATGGAAACTCAACTATGCAGCCCTAAAAACATCAGTTCAGTGTTGTGACTGAACTTACTGATGTACGCAGTCAGTACATTTTTCTTTTGAACGGCAGTGTACATGAAGAAAATGTACTTTTCCCCCACTGCCCTCAGTCAAGTTTTTGGCTCTTCATAGTAAAAAAGTTTAGGTACCTCTAATCTAAATAGTGACACTAAAAGAAGAGAATTAAAAAGGAATGGGCTGTCTGTTTGTGTGTGAGTGTGTTTGTGTTGCAGAGAGAGAGATTGAGAGGAGTGGCTTAGTCAGCGGGGCAAGCCGGTGAAAAAGGCCAAATTAATTTCCAGAAAGGCGAGCCGTCACAGGAGTTGCCATTAGCTGCTGAGTATTAGATCATTCTTCAAGCTGATTATGAGCCAGTCAAAAAGCCAATATTCAGAGTGTGCCACACCACTCCTGCGGGACAGGCAAAAGTAATCTAATCAAGAGCTTGCGGGGGAAAGGAGCTTGTGTGAGACAGGGTGACAATCACAGAGCGGCCACCTTCTGCATCATGAGCAATGGCGGAGGCTAAATGAATTCAACCCAAGTCAGCTATTTCTGTCTGTGACTTTGCGGTTGGGAGTGGCAGAGCTGTTCTCATTCTGCTTATGCAAGATAAAGGTGAGAGGCCTCTCGTTTTTTTTAATGTAGTGCCATCCATCTGAAGGCAACATAAAACTTTATCACCCAGCAGAGCTTAAAGTACTGCATTTTAAAGTCAAACAGACTCATTTCCCAGATGATACAGATTAGGGGAGAACAGTCAGGAACACTGGAACGAAACATTATTTATTAAAAATACCTGCTGTTTGATCTATAATATCTGCTTGACACTTAGTTTCATACAAGCAATGAGGCATCTCACTTTTTAATTGGGCGTGATGGCTGTATTCTTTGATCCTGAAGTCTCTCCATTCCACAGTTTGTCCAATTTTATGGCTCGATTGGCCTTTGATGACACATTTAAAACTATAAACGCATGGTTAATTCAGATGTTACTCAGTAATTCCTGAGGTAATTAACTGTCATATGAACAACCAGTCGATAGTGATGCTGATTTAAAGTTTCATTAGTCTTGAGTGCTTACAGTAATATTTGCTTCATTTCAAGACGGACATCACAGAAAGTAATAGCTTCTGATTGACGGATTGTTTCACTGATGGATTCGTCAGACTCCAACCAGCAACTTCTAAATTCCCAAGTCTTTTTGAATTTATGAAATAAACAAGCTCAGAAAGGGGTGGTCACATTTTTAGTGGGTGCAATCCATTCTTTTCAATAGAAATCCAGTAGAAATTGGGAATTTCACATATAGGCTAAAGATTTTCCCATGCAGATTTCGCAACTGGTACAAATTGGTGACTTGGATTCACTGGGTTGACCAACAAAAAAACTTCTGTGTGAGTTGTGCTTCATGCATCACTACACTAGTGGCAATAGGCAATGGACCTTTTTCGCCTGCAAAATTTTGCCGAAATTTCTCTAATGTGACTGCAAGGGTAATTTGTGATTTGTTACACCAATAGTACTGTATAGTTGTTTTTGCCTCACAAAAGATGTCTTTTGTTGATATACATTTAAATAAATAAATAAATGACGTCACTTTCAATTCAGGCTACAACTTTAATAAAAAAACAATTGGCCCCACTTTATATTAGGTGGCCTTAAGTACTATGTACTTGCATTTAAATTTAATCATTTGATACAATGCACTTATTGTGTACATACATGTTTTATATTTTACTTATTAAAAAAAAAATGCCTGCATGTAATTGTCTGTAACTAATTTCTGTAATTACATTTATAATTACACTTTTGACCCATCCCTTACACCTAAACCCACTCTTAAACATTTACGTTTAGTCATTTAGCAGACACTTTTATCCAAAGCGACTTACAAATGAGGACAATGGAAGCAATCAAAATCAATAAAAGAGCATATCTACCAATACCACCAAACCTGTCCTAACCATACCCGTATCTCACTTCAATAGCGGCAAAAGTGTTTGCAATACAATAAGAACACAATAAGTACATGGTACACTCTAAAAAATGCGGGGTTAAATACAACCCAGTGCTAGGTAAATATTGGACAGAACACATGCTGGGTTGTTTTCAACAAACAGTTGGGTTAAATGTCTAACCCAACCTTCTAGGCGGTAACCCAACTGTTGGGTCTAAACAACCCAATCACTGGGTTCGTCCATATTTTACCCAGCGCTGGGTTGTATTTAACCCAGCATTTTTTAGAGTGTACCTTTTTTATGTAAGTACATATTAGTTAAGGCCACCTAATAAAAGTGAGACCTAATTTATTTTGTCATGGCTGTAAAAAAAAAAATAAAAAAAATGCAGGCAATAAAAACGATATTCAAAAAATTATCCTGCTTGGCAAAGTTCTGCCTAGTTTGTTTCATTTGGTATGTCTCCCACCCCTATTACAGATATAGTTGTACAAGTGAAGTATGGTATTTTATATCTGAATAAGTTGGATTTCATTGAATAGATTTGGAAATGTCACAATACGGAAGTTAAACGAATTATTTTAGGGCAGAGGAGTCTAATCCTGCTCTTGGAGGTTCACCATCATGCAGAGTTTAGATCAGAATCTTCCAGGCTGGTGTGTTGGGGCATGTTGGAGCTAAACTCTGCAGGACTTCGGTCCTCCAGGTGCACGTTTGGACACCCAATTTTACAGGGAATAATTGTAAGTGGTTAGCAAAGGGTGGTAAGTTTTGATTGGTGCTCATGAAGTCTGGTGCCAGTATGTGAAGTTTTACTACCTCCTGAAACTCATCCATCTGTTCCTTTGTCTTCCTCTGTGCAGCTTTCTGTCTTCATATCTTTCCTTCTCTCAGTCCCTGCCAACCATTTTCCCAGCTGTCTGGGTAAATCTGTGTCTGATATCCCAGCAGCCTTTGCAGGTCACTGTGTGTTTCTGCCTTATTGGCTGTAAGCCGGGTTCAGCTGGTCCACGGCACCAGCTGGTATTCCTGTGGCAACGCCTGTTGGAAACATGGCACCTTTGGCTGAGGATGAATGGCGACTTTAGCCCACCTACTAAACACTAATTACCAAACTGGCCATGACTTTGGCTTTTGTTCTGATCGCTTATCCAAATGTGATCAGCGTCCTGCGCAAATGCCTTTTGACCAGTCAGTGACTCAGAATATTGATTTCTCATGGCTCCGTGCCTGTGTTTTGGTTTAAGGCGTCAGTGTTGCTTGGCTACAGATTACAGTGAAAGCTGATGTCCGACACAGTGTCTGGTTCGTTCAGTGAAATGAGAGAATGCATGTACACAGACAAATTCACTTATATAATAGAAAAAGATAATGTGAAAATGGAAAAAAATAAACTTGTCTGTTAAAAAAAAAAAAAAAAAAAAAACTGCTGAAGGATTTGTGTTTTTAGCCAGAAATTTTACTATCATCATGAAGTCTATAGTCCACATTGCAGTATGTTCTGGCTAAGAACCACCCACATTTCCAACTATTGTTATTTATTTTTACGTCAATGTGGAAAAAAAAAAATCCAAATAATGTTACAGCTATCTCAGACTGGTGCATGAACATGCAAAAATATCTGCTATTTATTTATTTGAAGGTTCTTCAGAATATCGATCCCAAAGTAAATAGTACTGATTACTTTACAGACATAAATTAAAAAGCAGAATATAGAGTGCTTCACTGCACTTCTGGTTCCATCATCCCAAATTCTATGAGTACTTTGAATGGATTAAGTAGGACTACAGAGTTTTTCAGGGACTTTAAACATCATGCTGAACAGAAAAATCTACTAGTCCTCATTTATAGCCTTGTGTTTAGAATTGTGCTCTTGTCGACTATTCAAACTTTACGATTTGTCTGAAGCTTAGTGAAGGTATGTTGAAGTCATGCGATCATGGTGTAGTTGGTTTAAAGCCTACTTTTAGCTTTTTGCCTCTGATTGTATTTAGCCTTCAAAGGTCATAAAAGTTATGTATATTTGTAAAGATTGAAGAATCATACATGTTTGTTGGTCACAGAGCCTATTTTCTGCAACAATCCAAAAATCAATGGAAGAATCGTGTTTTTGTTGAGGAAACCAAGGTCATACTATCTTCCAGGCTGGCCTAAAGAAAATACGTTTTCACCCCAGCACTCAAAGTTCTGCTTGTGAATATTTGATTTACTTGATATTTAGTGCCTTTTAACAAAACAAATAAAAAGGCAAACTCTTTAAAAAAAAAAAAAAAAAAATCAGCTCTTACAGTACCTTTGGAAAGTGCCGGGCTGGTCTTAACTGAGCTCTGTGCCTGTCACCAGTTTTAGAGATTAGAAATTTAGCTGATGCTTGTACTTAAGAAACTAGCAGTGCACTTTTTATTGGGTCATTCCTGTCTTAGAGGAAGGTTAAATGCCTTCCTCAATGGCACAGTCATGATGGTCTATTGATTTGCCCCTTCTGGGACTTGAACTACAATGTTTTTAGTTACCGGCCTAGATGTTTAACCACTAAGTTACACCACCAACAGTGTCAAAGTGTCACTCAGCACATGTAGCACTTGCAGATGCTCTCCAATTTTGCTTGTATTCTTCACAGAGACAGGCACCTCGTTTGTCTAATAATGCTGAAGGCCATTGCACACTGAGTCCGAATCTTTTGTGCGAAATTTTCGAACGTTGGTAAATAAATACGACCTCACGTTTTGTCAATCACATTTACACACTGTCTCTGAAACTTTCGTCTGTCATAAAAAAAATTTAGATCGGGTTCGATTTTCTGCATTTTTCGTATCCTTAGCAATCATTTTGAGAGGTTTTTTGCCAATTCAGAGCCACCGTACAAGCGAACGCCAAAATCCAGAATGACGATTGTCGAGTTCATCCACTTCGTCTCGCAGAACAAAGCACAGTAAAGATCCTTGCACACTGAGTTCACAGAAATTGGTGGTCTTCTTTTTAAAATGTGGCTCTAGTGTCACTAGCAAAGCATCAAACTGAGCCACTGACATCCTGAAGTAAACTGTGAATCTCCCGTGATAATCCCACTGCTCTTTGATAAGGAGGGGGAACTCTCCTTCCTCTCTGTATCTCAGGATTGGATGGACCCAATATTTCCTTTCTTTTTCTCTTTTTAAGAAGCGAGAGGACCACAAAATCATCCTCACTGCTGGAAGACTCCATGTAATACTGTTTTGCAAATTTTTTTTGCAACAGATCAATTAATATGCATTGGACTCGGTGTGCAAGGTTTCTGTGCATAATGAATTTTTAGGATGCCGAATACGAAAAAATGCATACGAAAATTTCAGACTCAGTGTGCAAGGACCTTGACTCTTCTTCTCTATCGGCGTTTCAGCATGCTAGATTTAAATGTTAGCCTCAGGCTGACAATATCCCAGAGGAACCCTGGGAACTGTCTGCAATGTTCTTCATCTCCCTATCTTTAATCAATTGAAAAGTCAGTCAAAATGTGTAAATACCACATAATCAGGAGTTCTGGAGGTCGGAGTGGAAAGGGGAACATTTGGAAACGATAGATCACTGACAGGGAAAGATCTGCGTTACACCCCTGTGGTAGAAGGAAATATTTTGCATAATACAAATTTGACTTATGTGGAGATGTAGGTGGGATTTAATTGGATTTCTTTTTCACTTCTAGGGAACATGCTTTTATAGAATGATGTCATTGATTTTGCTTGCATGTATTGTCTGTATTATCATAGCATTGCTCACAAATGAAGGTTGATAGACTGTGTCCAAACATTTTACTCGGTCAGATCTGAGCCCTGGAGACAGGGACTGAAACAATCAGATCTAGCACACATAAGTAAGCATTGAGCTGTAGCATCATTGAGCTACCTCCTCAGTTGCAGATGTGATACTCTGCATTTATGCGACAGAGCGCAGAGGCTTGAGAGGGATGGGGATCACACATCCATGATACAGAGGCACAATTAGATTACACACTCTGCCTCTCAGCCGCTATCACCCGCGCTGTTCACACGGCTTCTCAGAGGTGAACTGAAGCATCACATTTTTGTGACATCCGCTCAAGGTTAGACGTTAATGAATCTCTGATAGAAATGCAGACCCACAGCCTTTCCTCTTTTATCATATGGGTGTGTGTGTTTATGCCCATTTAAGAAGCGTTGCTTCTTCCTCGTGTCGCGGATTAGCGAGCAGCACTCGCTCATACTTGGTTAGTAGTCTGTTCAGATCTTTTACTTCAGGTGTTAGACACCTAAAATCACGTGGCTTGTTCTGGAGAGGAGTGCTGTTGATATTCTGAGTGGTTGAACTTACAATTTTTGTCTTTTGGACAATAGACTTACTTTGAAGGAGGCTCTTGTGTCATGTCTTCAAACCAAAATGTCAAAGAGACTAGATGGTGGGCTCTTGGATCAGTATCTATACTATGCAATAAAGGGCATAGATAAACATTTGGCTTCCAGTAGGTGGTTCCAATATCAGTTTGAATTCTAAATATAATCTTCATGCACCTGTGGATTTGTGTTTCTTATTAGAGGTCCTCCAAGCTCATTGTCTTAACGTGATCAGACCAGTATGAGAGTGGGAGCAGGAGCATATGGTGCTCTCAGAATACAGAACGATGAAATCAATTCCAGTTGGATTGGTTTATGTGTTGTTTCTGAATGCTGATGGAAGCTGTGCTCGCCCCAGGTCTTGGCCTGTTGTTGGGCTGGTATTGAATGTTATTCTCAGTGTCAGTTTGATACAATTTATGAGAATTGCACGTACGTATGAATATTTTCTCACAGTTTAGAAAGTCTTAGCTGCTATAGGATGTTTTGTGTCTACTTTTTAGGGGTCCAGATACCAAAGTTGCTGGAACCGTATTGTGTTTCTGCTGTTTTCCCTCTTTATCTTCATCATTTTCTTCATCTTTGTTTTTGTTTAGTTTTCTGTCCTAAAAGTGTCCCAGGCGTGCACAGCTATTCACAGAAACGCATCTTTCTGAAACTCGGTGGTGCTATTATAAGATGATTTGTGGTTTGGTTCTTACCTCTGTAACTATAAAAGGCTAGAATTTGTTTCCTCCCAAATCT
>JAFVLL020016008.1:0-14761 GCA_021397915.2 Tor tambroides
CTCATCCTGACTCTTACGGCAGACTTCCTGAGGACAGAGCTTTCCAGGAGCAGGGTACAGTGGACAAAGGTACTCGCCGGAGTCCTTTAGAAGGGTGTGCTGCCTCCGGGTCTCCAGACAGGCCTAGTACTGCAGATGTAACCCCACGGATCCCTGTTACATTTAGACTTGGGGAGTCACTCTCAGTCAATCAATCACAGCATGCTGATCCAGGGGCAACTACAGCAGCTGAAAACCTACCCAAGAAACCATGTGGACAAACTCAAGAGAACTTGTTACAAAAGAAAGAGAGGTAGGTAAACTCTATGTAAGGCCCCAATAACACTTTACATCACAATTAGATAAAAGAATATCTGGTTAGGTTGCCCACAAGCAAGTTTATGATTACGCTATTCTTTACAAAATTGGAAAAAATATTGGTATCTTGTCTTATCATTCTAGGAATGAACCACAAACCACAGATTCTGCAAGAAGTAGTGAGAGTTCATCGGAAAAGGAAGACGAAGAAACTGAGGAGGAGCCAGGTCCTCTTAACCTTTCCAAGAGGGACAGGGCTGTATCCAGCAACATGACACACCACTACCCTGACCGAGAGCTCCATTATGATTCAGAAAGTAGTCAGGACGAGGCACCGCTCAACCTCTGCCTCAGGGTACAGTCCAACAACCAAGACTTGCCCAACACCACAGGCTCTGAAACTCCAGAAAGACAAACCTTTATAGATGCTGAGGTACGCAAAATTGTTCCACCCAGAGAACAAGAAATAGACCCATGTGACCAGAGGCACTCTGCCGCCTTCGCTTTGTGTCAGCTAGCTAGCTCAAAGGACATTATCAATGATTCTTCTATTGGCCAACAAGAAATGACTGAGGGCCAAAACAGTCAAAGTTGTCCTTCGCCAGACAAGATCCCAGTCAAAGACACTCCAGACACACCAAAACAGAGCACACGGGCACTGGGACAAAAACGGGTAAACAGTAGACCTCTGAGACACACTACCAAAAGAGCAAGGGTCAAAGAACCTGCTCGAACTCAAAGAAAGAGGTCACAAAACTGCTGATTCAGAGATCTCAAAGAGTGGTCTGCTGCAACTCAAATACAAAGGAGCAATGCTCAAGATCAATACTCAAGAGACTTTACAGGAAGACGGTCAACATCTACATTAAAGTCTTCAATTATTATTCTATTTATGTCTGTAAAACTGCTTGTCATTAGAATTCAGAGGTCATGGGATCAATCCCAAGGGTATGCATGAACTGACAGCTTTATTGTAAGCTGCTCTGGACAAAAGCATTTGCCTAATGCATAAATGCAAATGTAGATAATTATTCTTAGTGTATAACATTAAGCACTGATTGGAATAAAAAAGGCAGCCCAGATTGTACATTGAGAATCTTGTGCGCTTTAACAAAACATGTAACAGATTATTAAAGAGAGCTGGGTGGTGGCATTTTCTTAAATAAAGAATCTTGTTAAACTTGAAGCATCTGAATTAAGTGTTTGCATAAAGTGAATTATGTTTGCTTGTGAATGTTTGGTTTACGGTATAGGGGATGTACAATGATTATTGCTATAATATTACGATTCGTCAGTGGAAAAGTAAAACTTAAATCCAATAGCTTTCAAACTATACACAATAGTTCAAAAAAAATGCAAGCCAACCATCTGAGAGACAGGACGGAAGCAGCAGCCCTCTTCGGCCAAGCTCTGCAAGAGCCAAGCAACCCCCATGCCACCCCCATGCCAGGCATTATCTGTTTCCTGAAAACTGTAATATGTGAAGACATAAATGTCATTGAAAAATATCTCATTAAGTATATGAAAACACTGAGTCACATCATAACATCTCGGCCTCCTGTTATACCATGTCGCACCTGAAACACTCTAAAACAGACTCAACCACATCATCTGCAAGCTCTTTAGGTAGTCTACCAGTTACCCTTCCAATCCTGTTAAAAAGAGAAAGACCAGTTAAAAAAAGAATCATTTTACTTTGTTGAAAAGTTTTAGAATTCTAGGCATTATTACAGAGAAATATATATAACTATCATACCCAAACCATATAACTGTTCTTACCCTTTGGCAGAAGACCATCTCACTATTGTCTCTTTGTCTTTCAGACCCAACAGCAGTTGTTCTGCAACAATGAATAAGCAAATTAGCAGTACATGAGAGCAATTAGCAATTTACCAAACAAAACAAACAGATATGAAAATGAATGCATGAATATCTACCAATGACATTTTCTACCTCCTGAGGTATGTCATAGTCTTCCTCCTGACTGACAAACTCTAGATCAGATTTTGTAGCTTCTACACTTCCAGTGACAGAAGACTGGGCCAGGTTGACTGCGAGTGACCGACTTCCTCTCTGGTATCTGGATGTAGTCATACAAAATGCTTACAAACTAGCTAACACTTAAGCATCCTTTGATTCATTTCGTCATATTTTGTCAATAAGTCACTCCTAAATTACCTCCATTTGGCCAAACGTGGTTTTAGAAAGGTCAAGCCAAGTCTCTGGACAACTTTTACTCCCAGCTTACGTAATGTGGCCTGGTTACTCTCAGCTATTCTCTTCTGATTCAGGCACTGAAGGACTGTTGGGGCTTTGAACGGTCAGGTAAAGATTAGTAAGCATTTATCTACATTCTGAGACCAAAGAAAGACCTGAAGTACATATACACACCATATTGCAGGAAATCATCACGTTTCCCATGCTTGAAGAGCTGGGCCTGGTGAGATTAAGAGTAATTTCAATTATTTGGAACATTTTATCAAAATCTATGTAAGCCTGTGGTACACATACCCCTGGCTGGGAAATACTAAACTACCCTAAATCTTCTGAGCAATACTTTACCTATATATCATCAAGTTGATGTTAAGTCAAATTTACTGAACCCATTTTCAACGTGTCTGAATCCCGTTAACCTTAGAGCCAGCAGCAGTCTCATGTAATTATCAAGTTTAAAAGTGCACCGCACATGTTCCTGCTGGCTGCCCTGTGGCACTTAAAGCATATATATGCAAAGCACTGATGGCAGTTTTAGCACCGCAGGCATTCTCAACACACAGAGCCAGTTTTGAGTGCCTCGGGAGATAGAGACACTTTATAAAAGAATAACAACATCAGGATCGTTTTCACAGCTCTCTGGAATTCAAACCATGCAGGACGTTTCACTGCAATGAAAATAATTCTGATAAAGATCAGTCACTAAAATGAGCGATTATCAGTGTTTTAACAAAGCAGTGAAAAAGACAGGTAGGAGGGCATGTAACCGCTGCCTCTCTAGGCTTTGGCAGGTATCGCTTGCAAATATGTGCAGCTACTAAACAAGTGCAGGAATTACAGGCCTAAAGGCCCATTCACACCCAGAACGACAACTATAAAGATAACTGTTTTAGCGTCCACTGCAAATTACGATTATTTTCAGTTTATTATAAGCACACGCTGCAGTTTTGTCATCTGCCTCTTCAAATGCTCGAGTCACATGGGTTCTCATTAGCTATCAATGTTTTTTTCATTCACCTCCTGGAAAGAGATTCCAACAATATTGTTCCTGTGTATCATTATTGTTAAAATTGTGGTGTGGACTTCCCTATTCTCTACAATTATTAAAACCTTACAGTTACAGTTATAGTTATCATTATAGTTGTCAGCCATGGTGTAAATGGGCCTTAACTGTTTGACCTGACTATTTAACTGTAACTTTGACTATCTTCGTATCTACAGTTTATATAATCAAATATAACGTTGCTCATTTGTATCTGTTAAATCCTCAATAGTTTCATTTAATCATGCATAAAATTTAGGTATTTATTCATTATATTTAATGAAAGGTAAATATTTTATTTCTTGACATCTCAGGGGATTTCTAGAAGCCCACAATATAAAATAATATATCTTGGATTGTTATGCCAAGCATTTGAATGTTCAATATTGTAATTATCCTGAAAATAAAAGGAGAAAGTGGAGAACATAAACAGCCCTACATGTGACTGGAGGCTCACCAGGGATTGCAAAGCTCCATCAAGGGTCACAGTTCCCTGTCACTGGTCTGAGAGATGGTGGTCAGACTCCAGTCCAGAAAATGTCCTAGATGCTTCTGCTTCACATCTGGACGAGTCACAAACCTGTACAGATAACACAAATCCTTTAAGCAAAGAGATAATCTGTAAGTGTTTAAACAGTGCCCTCTACTGGTCAGGCAGCTAAGTAAAAATATGTATGGCGCTACTGGGCATGCGCACATCAATACAGTGTAATTTGTGTCACACTGTACAACAATAACTACTATTTTTGCATTATTGTAAGGGATAGGTTTAGGGTTGGGGTAGGTACAGACGTTAATAAAACAATGTAATAGGTAGAAAATTAAATTTCATTGTTAGTTTCTGGTTGGAGACATTTCCCTTCTTGCCACGACCCACTTTTGGGTATAAAATGAGTGGAATTAATTGGAATAACTTCTATTATATCCAAATATAATATAATTCTGAGCAAAATATATGTTTTTGTTTAATCAGAATTTTAACCAAACAGCCATTTAGGAAAGTGTAATCAACATGTATTAAAAAAAAAAAAAAAAAAAAAAAAAAAAAAAAAAAAAGTGTAAAATTCAAATAATAAAATGCCATTTTTTCCACACTGCTTGTCACCAAATGAATCCCAGGAAGAACAATATTTAATAATTTTTATTTATATGCACCAATATACTGTAAATTAGTCGACTAAAGTATTAAACAGCAAAATGTATCTGCTTATACATTTTACTAAAACATTTCATTACATGAAGACTTATGACGGTAATTGCTAATCAGTGTTTAAAATAAATCAATTATTTTATAAATCAGTTTGAAATGATTCATTAAAGTGAATTAACCTTACCAGCTCAAAGGCTGAAGTTTAATAAGAGACATTTTGAAACGCATTCAGTCTTAACCTTCTCATACTGGTAAAACACAGAAGCATGGAGAATACTGTCTAATGAGACACTCTTTAAAAAAATGAAAGGCCAAATAAAATATGCTGTTGATTAGTTTTATATTGCCAGCCAAAACTTTTAGGAGGTAAACAATTATACAATTATTGATATATTGCCCAGGGCTACCCATATAATAAAAACACATATAGGGGAAATAACATATAACATGTAACTTACTTGGATACCAGCACTGATGCAGCATCTCGAGATTTGTCACTCACTCTGAGAAAGGACTGCAGCAAAAATAATTAATCATAATGACATACATATGTTCAGTAAAGTACAGTACAGTAAATAAATAAACAAACAAACACACACACACAAACATATATATATATATATATATATGATTAGAAAAACTGACAAAGTATTAATGAAATAAAAAAATAATGAAAAACTCATTGGCATACAATACAAATGTTGAAGTCTATGAGTGGTATATGATTGTGGGTGTTACCTTGGCAACAGCCAGAATACGATCCATGATGGGCTCTCTGTTCAGCCCAGGGTCAGTGGATAGGTGGCCATCCAGACGGGACAAGTCAAAGGGAATGAGACATGTCATGGAGAGCCAGAGGAGAAGTATGTAGCGTGTTTCCCAGGTCTAATACAGAAGCATACAGTCACTACTAACAAGATGATTTTGTGCTATTGGAAGGTTAAATCACCAATAACACATGGATGCTATTCTTCCAGACATGACATATGGTGACCTGCTGCAACCAGTTATTACCTGAAGCTATTCACTGATCATTTGTTTGGAAGGAATTCTGAATTTGTGTCCTTTTTTTGAGTTAGAAGGTCTTAATGTACAATTAAAGCATACAGTAAATTCCAAAAAGAGCGTTTTTTGAAACTAAGCTGTATAAACAGCCCATTTGTGATCTTCTGCAACATTTGTACATACAGCCTAGTGTTTACACTGTTTCACAGCAAAATGGACATAAAAATTAAATTATGGCACAAAAAACTTAAAGCCCCCCTGCAGTTACTAATGTTATCGCTTAAAACTGATCTTGCTACACATTGGCAAATGGCAATATTGAATATGTGAGTGAATTTATTCAAAATCTGAACAGATTATAGCCTAGAAAGTGCACAAAAAGCACTCCCCTTATAATCATTAAGAAGTTGAACACTGCACAATTAACCTTTAATTTATATCACATCTACCCTTTGTTTGTTATAATATGAGGATTTGGGAGCTTGTATAACACAGTACTGAAAAAAAAAACTCCAGTGTTTTGAGCAATGAGAGTCTAACTTAAAAACTTCATTCAAGCAATCAACAAATATGTGACATTGCTCAATGCTGCAAAAACACATTGTATTTAGAAACCTTTGACCAGTGGACGAAAGCCTTGGGTACACTGTGGATTTTAAAAAGAAATACTCAGCAGTGGGTGTTGACTTATGAATTTGCACATGGTTATTATTACATTTCCACCACAGAGGGTCTTAAACTAACATTATAAGTGAAATTTAGGGGGAGATTTATTTTAAAAAAAAAATATGATCTGACTTCTGTAAGAACACGACACATCAATTAATTTAGCTTGCATGATTGTGTTCTGCTGTGGGGTTCATTAAACAGCTTATGATCAGTAATGAAACTGAGGGGTTAACTCACCTCAGTGTCTTTTGGGTCCTGTCTGCATAAAAGGTCCAGAACCGGCTGAACATCTGACACCTCATGGGGAAACAGCTGCATGAAGATCTTGTAGCCTCTGACCTGTGGAAGCACCAGGAATCGCAAAATCAGACAGAAACACACAAATCACTCTACTGTGACTTCAAAGAGATTTACAGTCAAACTTAGAGAGCTGTGCAACGTCTTGCCTTTGAGATGATGTAGAGGAATTTGAAACAGAGATGGACCAGAAGAGATGGCGACTTCTCATTATGGATCATCTCCAAGAGCATGTTAAGCATCCACTCTGCATAACAACAAATACAGCATTACTGACAGCGTTCAATCACAGAGCACATTCATCATGTCCATGACATTCATCACATTAACTTACCTAAGTGAGGATCCAGAAGATGTGGCTGTTCTTGGTAGCGATCCATGATAACTGCAAAAGTTACCCAAAGCACAGCTTGACATTGACTCTTATATATTGCAACAATAAATAAATAAATAAATAAATAAAATAACATACAAACAACAACATACTGTTCTGTTCTGCATTACAATAGCCAAGTAGACAGACAGACAGACAGACAGACAGATAGATAGATAGATAGATAGATAGATAGATAGATAGATAGATAGATAGATAGATAGATAGATAGATGACACAGACAGACAGACAGACAGAGAGAGAGAGAGAGAGAGAGAGAGAGAGAGAGAGATAGATAGATAGATAGATAGATAGATGGTCAAACAGAGACAGATAGATGACACAGACAGACAGACAGATAGATAGATAGATAGATAGATAGATAGATAGATAGATAGATAGATAGTAAAAGACAAATAGATAAACAAACAAACAGACAGACAGACAGATAGACAGTAGGGATGGGCTCCCGTCACTCTCTTTGCAGTACACTGGAAAACATACATTAAAAGCAACTCGCCGTCTTCAAAAGCTCGACAAGCCGTTTTGCATATGACATAATCTGAAAATACCGTAGTGAAAGAAGTAAAATGCATCCCGCGTATTATTATGATGATCGCGCTGCTCCGGTCTTGCACGGTAACGGCAAGTCGAGAGGGCAAAAAGAACTCAAAAACGCGTTTTCACTTCAAGTTAAGTCTATAGAACGGAAAGGAAATTTTGCAACGGATCTCGTAAATGTTTTAAAGCTTATATTCCTTTTCATGCAATTTTGTTTTTACCACAATATCGTAGTTAATACTAAAATGAACAATAACTAAAAGAGCCAATATTAAAAACTTAGCTTGATGGTGATAGCCTCCACAGTCATCAATAAACAATCCTCGACTAAGATATTTAATATTTTACATTTTTATACATCCACCCACTTTCAAAACCAAAACAGTGTCTGGCAATATCTAAAGTTAATAAATATTCACTTCTTTACACAACAATTTGTGTCAACCGTTTTGATTTAGACTATCCCTGCTGGAAAAAACAAACAAACAAAAAAACCATTTAAAACCAGCCTTAGCTGGTTAGCTGGTCAATCAGCCTGGTCATCAGGCTGGTTTTAGAGGGATTTTGGCCACTTAGCTGGTCAGGCTGGAAGACCGGCTGGAGCAACCAGCCTAGCCAGGCTGGGTGACCAGCTAAATCCAGCTGCTTCCATCTTAAATCATCTAAGACCATCCAACCAGCTTAGGCTGGTTTTAGCTGTTTTTGTTGTTGTTTTCCCCCCAGTAGGGGAACAGCAAACTGCCAAATTGCCAGTATTATTTGTGTAACGGTTACTTGTAGCTTCTCGCCAAACAAAACACATGGAGGTAATGAGCATTAACCACATAAAAAAAAAAAAAAAACACCAACACCAAAGTTGTTTTTAAAGTTTTATTTGAATGTCCACACATCCTTTATGTAAATGATGAGACTCCTGTGACCTGAAAGTTTACAGTTCAACAAGCTCACTAGCTGTCTCAAATCATCAGTAGATTAATAGTTATATTGTAGTGAAATGCAACTTCTTATATTAGTGCACACATTTTTTAAATCAATGAGTCTTGTAAATTAGGTTCTTTTCAAGAGAATGTAATCAAGTTAAAGTGCAAGTCACAAAAAGGGAATGATCTATTTTAACCAACTTATTTTTTGTTTTGAAGCATATATTCACAGATTTATCTTTTAAAATGTATATGATATATAAGACATATTTAATCTGCGTAAATCATTTTAAGA
This sequence comes from Tor tambroides, assembly GCA_021397915.2. Taxonomy (NCBI): domain Eukaryota; kingdom Metazoa; phylum Chordata; class Actinopteri; order Cypriniformes; family Cyprinidae; genus Tor; species Tor tambroides. The sequence continues at coordinate 8,824 of JAFVLL020016008.1, forward strand.
CAACAGACTTTCATCTTGTCAGTGCATTTTCATAAGACTGGTAAAGCTGGATTAAGTTAAATTGGTCGTGCATAAAGTGTGTTACTTAATTAGTTTAACTTCCACCTTCATTAATGAAGATCTGAAGGGGATCTTTTAATGAATCAAGGTGCATCTACTTTGCTAGATACTTCATGATCCGTAGAGAAGAACCCCGGTAGCCACCACCAAAATGATTCCAGTGGTTCAGATAGTGGAACAGCTGGTATAGTTGTTGCCTCTTTGCAAAGCCAGTGGACTTGGGGATCTTCTCATGGTAAGCATTGTAAAACGAGCTCCCAAAACCACCAAACATGCTGGCTATAGCCAGCTCAAACTCTGAATGGCCATAAAACGATGCTGGGTCAAAGATGATGGGCCCGTCAGAACATTCAGCCACATTTCCTCCCCAGAGATCTCCATGCAGCAGAGCTGGAACCACCTCTATGTCTGTAAATAGCTGAGGGATCTTCAGCTAAACAAAGAGAAACTTCAAACATTTGTATGTGGGCTTATGAGCGCATGATCAGCTTGTCATTAAATAAACAGGACTGTTCACCCAAAAATGTAAATTCTATCATTATTTACTCATGATGCTGATCCAAAGCAATTCTTTCTTCGTTTAAATATAAAAAGATATTTTGTAGAATGTTGGTAACAAAACAGTTCCACTGAAATTTTAGTCCATACTAAAATAAATCAATGGGAACTGAAACTGTTTGGTTACCAACAAGGCTTCACTCATGTTTATCCCATCTGAAAACTACAGATGGTATGCTTTTGCGTTTGAGTGTTATTATGCTGAAATAAAAATTTGAGCAGTTTGCTTTACTTGAAGTTTGGCCCACAATTACCTGGCCTCTCTGTCTCCATACGACTGTTCCACCAAGCTGAGCTGGTGCTGAAGCCTTTGCTGGGTGAAAAAGGACACCCAATCATCCTGCCAATCATTTACCTGAAAACCAAAGGAGAGAGAAAAACTTCTCATTGTAAAGTATTTTTAAATATGAATCACCCATTTGTTTTTTTATGATCAGACACCCTAGTGATGCTGACCTGAGGGATATAACCACAGCAGGTAGCCAAATAACTTGTTGACTATTTGAACTTCAGATGTTCCTGATCCTTTCCCTTTGTTAACACAGAAACTCTAATAAATAATAATGTATTCAAAAAGTCTTCATCAATGCAATATTTAAAAATAAAAAAAAAAACCATTACCAACAGTTTGCTGTTCCTTGTTTTGTTTCTCTATCTGTTTCTTGTTGTAAGGGGGAAAGGGGAAAATGAAAGGGAAAGGGAAGTGGTGTGTGGGCAAGTATGGTGACCCATACTCGGAATTTGTCCTCTGCATTTAACCCATCCAAGTGCATGCACACAGTAGTGAACATAAACCCGGAGCAGTGGGCAGCCAATGCTGTGGCGCCTGGGGAGCAGTTGAGGGTTCGGTGCCTTGCTCAAGGGTCTCACCTCAGTCGTGGTATTGAGGATGGAGAGAGCACTGGTTATTCACTCCCCCACCGACAATCCCTGCCGGACCTGGGACTCGAACCTGCAACCTTTGGGTTACAAGTCCGACTCTCTAATCATTAGGCCACGGCTGCCTGTAAAGATGCAGGTCAGCTAGTTGTTCCCCCAGTTTTGATGAGTATCTATATAAACATTAAATATTGTAAAAAGACCAAATGCCTAAAATGCTAATGTAATATCAAGCCAATTTGTACTCCTATTCCAACGGGTTCACATGATTTTGGGTCATACTTATTTAAGCTCCTCATATCCACGTGTTCCATTATGAGAAGAGCTCCATTTCTCTCAAGGTCCACGACCTTCACAGGCCTGGGCACTTTCACTGTGTTTGCAGACAAGATCGCTTCCAAGCTCGCCATCTCTCCATCAAACATCCTCCTAGCCTACAGAGAGAGAGAGATTAGAAAAAAACAGTTACAGACTGACACTTTTCATTATCTACTGATAATGCTGATAATACAAGTATATGATATAATGCTCAACAAATCATTCATTTATGTACTTTCAAATTATGTATAAAAAAAACTTTCAAACAGTAACAGACAGGATACTGCTTTGATATCACAGGAATAAGTGACATTTTAAATATACTCAAATAGAAAAAACTTTAAATTGTAATAATATTTCACAATATTACTGCTGTTGCTGTATTTTTGATCAGATAAATGCAGCATTGGTGAGCAATTCAAAAACATTAGAAAACCTCAATTATTACAAACTTTTGTGGAGTGTATGTACTTTAATTAATAATTATATTATTATTCAAAATAGCAGTGCAAAACCAATGCATTTAGTTCAAGTGTATCCCCTCATTCTTGTGGTTGATCTTGACAAACACTCTGCCAGTGTCGGTGTCAAAGCTCTGGCCTTCACTGATGCATCCTCCTGAATGACCAGTACTCTTCAGAAGAGAAGTGCCCAGCTCTCTCTTCAGCAATGCCTCCATCTCACTGCACAATGCTCACACAACCATAAAATCAATATGAAACCGGTGCGTTTCTGCAGAACTGGTTCAAATTACTCTAATCTACTTACAAGTGCCGAGTAAATATCCCTGGATGATTACATGCGCTCGTATAACTACGGTGCCCGTGAGGGGTCGTATTCGGTTCACTTAGTTTTGTCGTGGCCGCGACATATTAAGTCGTGGGAACGTGATAATATGTTGTGGCCACGAGATATTAATTCGTGGGAACGTCATATTAACTCGTGGGAACGTGACATTATGTCGTGGCCACGAGATCGTTTTGTGGAGGTAACAACATCCTTATGTTGTGGCCTCCAGATGTTGAGGGAACGACATCCATTTCTTGTGGCCACGAGTTTAATGGTAAACAAACCTACGTGACCATAGCAACCCGGGATTATCAGGGATTCATTAATATTTTATTTTGAATTAAGAAATTATTATATTAATTATTATAGAAATTATTACATAATTAAATTATTATATTGACCATAGGCTACCGGACTGTAGGCAATTGCACGGAAATGTAACCAGCATTGGAATGATCACAAATAGGCTAAATGTTACATAAAGTACATCAAATAAAATACACCTAAGAAAACATTTTTATCCATCAGTCTTACTAGCTGTGTCCATTAACTGATCGTCTTTTTACGTAATATTTGTATATTATTATTAGCCAATTATTATATTTTTATATTCGTTTTTTCCCTTCATTTCGATCTCTTTACATAACGTTCTGAACAGTTTTGTAAATAAGCCTACTGTAAATGCTCGACATAAAGCTTTGATTATGCTGACTGGAATTTATAGCCAATATTTCTCTTTTTTTCTGCGAATTAATAATTATTAATATTATAGCCTACTGCCTAGTGTTTCCTTGAGGAATTAATCATTCACGTAGTTTCATTTGTAAATGAAAACACAACATGCTCATTTATCATCACTCACTGGCATAAATAGCCTACAATCATAAAGTATTGGCATAATTGTCAGGCGTTTGCAGTATTTGCAAAATATATGGTAGCAAATAGCATAATTATACAGAACATTAATTAGGTAAAGAGATACACGAATTGAAATGGGAAATAATAAAATATTATATATGAAATAAACATAAAAATATAGCCCTAACAAGTTAATATAACCTAATAATAATAATAATAATAAACAAATATTAAATGAAATGTTTAATGTTAATAAAATTGTTTTATTCATCTCTGACAATCCCAGGTTGCTATGGTCACGTAGGTTTGTTTACACATTAAACTCGTGGCCATGAGAAAAATATGTGTTCCCTCAACATAAGAAGTCGTGGCCAGGAGAAATGGATGTCGTTCCCTCAACATAACATCTGGAGGCCACGACATAAGGATGTCCTTACCTCGACAAAACGATCTCGTGGCCACGACATAATATCACGTTCCCACGAATTAATATTTCGTGGCCACAACATATTATCACGTTCCCACGACTTAATATGTCGTGGCCATGACAAAACTAAGTGAACCGAATACGACCCCTCACGGGCACCGTATATAACAACACAAGCGTGTGCAGGATTACTGTTGTTCAACTACTTTTCAAAATAAAAGTCCGTGTTTTCGCACTGGATGAGTAATGGGAAATTGTTGCGCTCGTGGGGTTCAAGTTGGTCATCATGGGTACGTGTCTTAGACCTGTATTACTGTAGCTCTCGTTTTCCTTTCTGTCGATTCTGCATTGTCCTAATAATATTATAGTATTGTAGTAAAACAATACAGTATAATAAATCAGGAGGTTCTGGGTTTCTGCTTTGTCTGTCAGTGGTTATTCAATTATTCAACCAAATTATAAAAAATATAATTTTAAATAGAGCAGTTGATTTAGTATTTTACATTAATGACTCTTTAAAACATAAATATATAAAAGTATATACAGAATTTACAGCACTATACAAGACTTTTCTTTTTTTCTTTTTTATGTCTCTCTCTTAAATACACACTGTTAGGCCTATATAATTACATTTTTACTGTGAACATCAAAAAGAGCATTTGTGCACAACAGCTTAACACTAAAAGGTCACGTGAAATACACATAATCAGAAAAACAGTAAGAGAGGCTTTTTAAAAATCAGGTTAAGATCTTTACTGTAATTGTACATTACATTATGTTTTTTTTTTGGTAACACTTTATAATAATGTTCAGTTGTAAGTCATTTATAAGTGATTAGTAAATGATGAACTAATCATTTACAAAACATTCATAAGCAATTAAAGCGACATGCTAACAATTTGTGTTTTGTTAATTCATTTACAAGTCATTTACAAGTAATTAGTTAATGATGAACTAATCATTTACACAACTTGACTATGCATTCATAGATGATTAATAAGTGATATGTTAATATTGTATCTATGTTTTGTAGATTAGGCTATAGATCATTTATAAGTGATTAGATTATGATTAACTAATCATTTACAAAACATGACTATAAATTCACAAATGATTAAGTAATATGCTAACGATTTACAAATCTGTCATAAGTTATCTTTAAAAAATAGCATCATGAAATAATCAAACAAATCCTTTGTAAATGGTTAATAGTTACTGGTTAAGTTACTAGTTAATATATTAATCACTTATAAATCATTGAAATGTCAACATTGTACTATTATCTCAATAAACATTATAAATCACTTACAAAGCTTTCTGCATCCCCTAATCTAAAGTGTAAACTACTCATCACTTGTAAATATGTTACACATCATTTGTAGATCTTTCTTACCTGTTACAAATGATCTGTAGCTGTATACAAGACATTTACAACACTTTCTGCATCCCCTAATCTAAAGTGTAAACTACTCATCAGTTGTAAATGTTTTACAAACCTTCTTGTTACAGGTTATTTGTGTGTGTGTATATATTTACGCACACACAACCGGAAACCATGCATGCAGAAAGCTTTGTAAATGATTTATTCATGTGTTTACACAACAGGTTTTGAATACTTTGTAGTGTGTACTGCAATGTTGCAGGCTGACTGGTGAGGGTGTAGACAGATGTGTTCTCCGACACACATGGAGTATTTTAACACTGTGCGCTTGAGTGGAGGGTAAAACTGGTTCACATTATCACTAGATCCCACACACTCCACACAGAACACAAGTCTGTGCTGATGAGAGAAAGCGTTTAGCACAACTCACTGGAATCCCCTGACTGTAAGTCATTTACATGTTTATTCACTTGTCAGCAAATAATTTATTATTCTTTAAAAAAAATAGTTTTAGCATAATTGCATTTTTGTACTTTTTAACAGACCAGCTTACAACTTTAACGAAACATATATAAATTATATACCGATCATTTACTAATGGTTCATGATTAACAAATGTTTATTGAGAAAATAGTACAATGTTGACATTTCAATGATTTATAAGTGAT
>JAFVLL020016009.1:0-14386 GCA_021397915.2 Tor tambroides
ATCCTGCATATAAACTACTTTTACCATATATTATGTTGCTGTTTGCACGTTTACATTCAAAAAGAACATGAGCAATGTAAATGTGAACATGAATAATGTGAATAACTGACTTGTTAGCAGCTCTTAAGTATAAAATCAATCTACACACTTTTCTGTGTGTAACACTTTTATTTTTGCAAACTGCATTAACACAGTTGATAAAACTTGATGATAATGAAATATGCTGTGGGAATCATTGCTTCAGCTCAGCTTCATAACACATTAAATCCTGACAGATGTTTTTGAATATCACACTGAACATTCACACATTCACATACAACCGACATTAAAACACAACACACAAACATAACTCTAGTGTCACACTGGGTCAAACAACTCCTGATTTTTTCCTAAATTAATCCTTATAAAACTGTGTGTCAATCTATTTTTGCTCATTTTCAAGTAAGTCCTTAAGTTTTCTCTGCCAGTCTTCAACACACGTGTCAATTGTGACTCTTGAGCAGGGTTCAGGATGCTGGAAGATCTTGAGGAGATCAGCTTTTATATTGAGTTTCCGTGCAATAGGGTCACTGGAGGCCACGTTGATTAACTCTTGCTCTCTGGTCTGCTGAAAAAAATATGGAATATTGTTGCAAACGAGATCTCGTCTTGTGTACAACAACCTGCGGATCTCGTGAATCACAACCATGGCTTTGTCCTCCCTTCTGTCTTTCTCAATGCTTCTCCTCAAACAATCGATTTCATTTGTTACTCTCCTTTGCAGGAACCATTCTGTAAAGAAGCAAAGAATCCTGTCAATGCAGAAACGTGATCTATAGTCTTCCTTTAAATCTAAAGAATAGTTCAACTGAGTTCTAGAAAAGAAAAAACAAGATGCACATAAAATTATTATAAAGCATGGGATTTGGGCCATTTTTTCAGAATGCAATGCTTACGGTACAATGCGAAGCCGGACAGTGAAATCAGCAGAGGCCAGTTCCAGCTCCATTTATCATCTCCACCTTTTCCATTTGCTCTGATATTCATTTGATTTCTTTGTGCATTCAGATTATTCATTTTGACTGAATCCAAAATGAAAACAAGTCAGAAGAAAACAACATCAGCTTTTATTTGAACATGCTCTCAATTTGTGAAATCACTTTCACTTTCAGAGAGAAAAAAAAATCACTGCAAGCAACTACTTGCAACATGTTCCTACACATTAGGAGTGGCTTTATGACTTTACCCAAATCCTATTGCTTTGCATATATATTTTTTTTATATTAAATTCTTTCAGGCTTTCATATAATATTAAAGATTAACTTACCTTCCCTTTAAGTATCAGAACAGATGGACAGATACAGTATAATGCTGTGATTCCGCATGAACCTTTTCATGGCTTTTCACCTCAAGCTGTTTATTCAGCGCCGGTTAAACTGGTTCTGCAAATGCAAAGCTTATTTAAATTCCCACCCCCTTTTAAAGACATGAGCTGGCCTGATTTCATTCGCTAAAGAAAGTTTCGCATTGCATTGCTTTTCATTCACTTTCTTCTTCTTCTTTTCTTTGCATTTCACTTCTTATAATAAACCTGGCGTTATGCATTGCTAAATGTTGTTGTCTCTGTGACAAATTGCGTATTTTGCTCTGTTTTATGTCACCTATTATAAAAGAGTCTAGACGCATAAATGTAAATTAAATCTGTTATTAACATATTACACCCTCTGATTAATATACTAGGAAAATTAAATGTGAGGAAAAGGTCACATTGAGATGGACTGTCAACAGTGTCATAATTATATAATATGGATGAGGTATATGGATGAGTATTTGAATTATTTGGTTAAAAATTCAAATACTCACTACTTGAGCCCTAGAAACATATTTTACTACATTTAAATATTTGGTATTTTATTGTGTATGTCCTATTGACACAAATCTGAATTTGCTCCTCTCACAAAGAAACCAATATAACAAAATCAAATCTTATTAACTTTATTGACAATTGGGTCTTTTAAAATACATCATTTTACATGTATGCAATCATGATACAGATTGATTTCATCTGCTCTCCCAATGTCACTCTTTTGTCTGTGAGTTGAGTATAGCCGCCTCAGCTCTCTGGTGTGTTTGAAGAGCGAGCTGCAGCCGCCAGTATTTGAGATACAGCCACATCAGACTCCCATTCCTGCGCTTATCTGTGTTGTGAAAATTGGCACAAGTCTGATCATTCTTAAAAATATCCCTGAGACCTTCCTCCATCTTCAGATGTTCAAGCGGCTGTTTGGCTGTATAAACCAACAGGTCCGTCTCCAGCTCCACCACCTTCACACGACGCACCAAAAAACTGCAATAATCCCACTGCCGATCCATCAGCCTTTGCTCTACTACATTCAGAGCCTCTGAAGTGCTCTGCTCTTGTTCTTTTTCCTTTTCCAGGGCCTTTTGAAACTCTCTAGATATTTCGTTTTTTATTTCCAGCCTCAAGGGATCACTTTTTTTCTCAAGTTTTTGATTCTGGTTGTTAATCTTGATTTTGGTTTCCTTGATAATGATTTCCTTGGTTTTGAATTTAAGACTGATTAACCCTAAGAGAGCACAGGAGAAAGGAAAAAATAAACTTTTACTTGCAGTTCTTCACAATGTACGTACACACTAGTAAAGCACCCTTAAGGCCAACAGTGTTGTGTAGGACATACGAAAGGCAGCGAATCCCAGCATGGACCAAATCAGGGCATAATTCAACTTGCTGTCACCACCACCACCACCTTCTCTCCCTGGCCTTACATTCCAGTCCCGAGGATCATTCAGGTTATTCATGTGGACTGCAGCTGAAAATAAGCGCATACTTCTAAATCAATATGTGTAAAAGGGAAAGGTTATTGTAAATTCAGACAAAAAGGCAGACAGACAGATATATAGATACTGATAAGAGTTTTTATTTGTTAACACAATCACTAGGCAGGAGTTAGATATGCTGTTGCCATTGACTCAATTCTGCTCTTGCTTACTTCAGCATTAAATCTTAATGACATTAATTCTTTGAATATCATACACTTAAACATGTTAGTTCACAGAACTGATGGTGCAACATTTATGGTAAATGCCAGATATTAATGAACTAGTAAAATTATTTTAACAGTAAGCAAAAGTTCAAGAGGCAGATCAGGTCAAATATTACAAAAGATAACAAATCAGCAACAGCTCAAAAAAAAAAAAATCTAAATCAAAAGGGTAGCACTATATTTTACAGTATGTGTACTTCCCTGATACATACATGGTAAATATCTTGTACCTACAGACAAATGAGTGGTAACACAAGGTACTTACCTGAAGTGTATGTACATGGTGACAAATAAGAAACACGGCTGTACTTAACAGTCGTACATGCATGGTAATTAGTTTGTAAATACAGGCAAGCGTGGGTAAGAACGGTCACTTACAGGTAGTGCCCGTACATGGTAACTAATTAGATACTTTACTGTACTTTACTAATGTATATACATGGTAAATATGTAGTACTTACTAACAAGTGGGTACAAACAGGCACGTCCTTACAGTATCTGTATATGGTAACTAATTATGGAATTATTTTTGTCTTTATTATGCAATCAAAGATTCTGTGTTTGAGAGTAAAACTAATTATTTTGTAATAAAAAAATAAAAGATTGCAAAAAAAAGTCTTCTTAAGGCTCAAAAATAAATAACTTGATAACAAAATTATTTGCAGTGCATGTAAATCTTTGAAAATCTTTTTGAACTCCCGTCGAACGTGGCGAGAGCCTTCTGAATATGTTTTTCTTTCAACTACCGGTAATGCTTACCCGCTCATGCTGTGAGTATTGAACTCCCGTCGAACGCGGCAAGAGCCTTTTGAATACGTTTTCTTTCAACTACCGGTAATGCTTACCCACTCGTGCCGTGAGTATTGAACTCCCGTCGAACACTACAACAGCCTTCCGGTCAAGCAATCTTGTCCTTTCAGTCCGTCTACTGACGAGGCTTAACCATCCGATGCAGTGAGTACTGAACTCCCGTTGGATGCCGCGAGAGTCTCCCAGCCAGACAACTTTACCTTTTTCATCCTACGGTCAGCGAGGCTTTATCGTCCGATGCTGTGAGTATTGATTTCCCGTCGAATGCTGGCGAGAGCCTCCTGACCATACAACTTTACCCTTCCGTCTTCCGTGCGGCGAGGCTTACCCGTCTGACGTTGTGATTCTTGATCTCCCGTCGGATGCCGGTGAGAGCCTCCCGGCTAGACAACCTCACCTTTTCCGTCCTATGTTCGGTGAGGCTTACACGTTCGAGCCTCCCAGTTGAGCAAACCTTGCCTTTTCCGTCTGACTGCCAGCGAAGCTTATCCGTTCGATGCCGCGAGTATTGAACTCCCGTCGAACACGGCAAGAGCCTTCTGAATATGTTTTTCTTTCAACTACTGGTGATGCTTACCCACTCATGCCGTGAGTTTTGAACTCCCGTCGAATGCTACAACAGCCTTCCGGTCAAGCAATCTTGGCCTTTCAGTCTGTCTAACGGCAAGGCTTAACCATCCGATGCAGTGGGTATTGATCTCCCGTCAGAATGTGGCAAGGGCCTCCCGGCCAGACAACCTTTCCTTTTTTGTCCTACGTTTGGCAAGGCTTACCCGTCCGATGCCATGAGTCTTGATCTCCCGACGGATGCCGGCGAGAGCCTCCCAGCCGGACAACCTTACCTTTTCCATCCTACAGTCGGCTAGACTTACCCAGCTGATGCTGTGAGTCTTGATCTCCCGTCGGATGTCGGCGAGAGTCTCCCGGCCACCCATCTTTACCTTTCCGTCTGACGGTCGGCAAAGCCCAGCCGTCCGACGCCATGGGTCTCGCCCTCCCGCCAAACGCTGTCCGAACCCTCTCAGCCAAACCTCACATCTTTTCCCCCCGCCTGGCGAGGCTCACCCGTTCGATGTCCTGAGTCTCAATCTCCCGTCGGATGTCGCTAGAGTCCTCCTTGCCGGACGTCCCAAACTCTTTTTACCTGCCAAACCGATAGGACCCACTCGTCCGATGTCCGGAGTCTCGATCTCCAGTCGGAGACTTCATGGGCCCTCTCGGTCAGCTACTCGCCCTCTGCCCTCTGATTAGCAGGGGCTGACGGCCAGCAGGGCCCGTACGCCGACTCCGTGAGCTGCTCCACTCAAGGCAACTCGGGCCCTCCTGGTCAGGGCCACATTACGCTGCTCCTCCTCCATCGGCCGGTTGGGCTCACCCGTTCCAATACAGCGAGCACACTGTTGAGCATCGGTTCGAGCCCTCCCGACCGGGTGCCCCAAACCACACAGTCCATACCAGCGGCCGGTTAGGGCTACCCATACGATGACACAAGCCGCTCCCACGGAGCACGTAGGCTCCTCCAGCCTGCCAAACAGGCGACTTCTCAAAACCAGACCCCGCTAGATCTCAGTGTGTATTTTGGGGGGGCTTTAGTCTGGCGGCTGTCCTACACTCAATTGCTTTTTGGGGGGTACTCTGGGTTCGGGCCATTCCCAAGCTCAGAGTCCTTACCCGGACAGCACACCAAATATGCATTACTATACTCCAGCTAATTATATGTACGAGTGAACTCGTAAAACAATGCACATTTATTTTCACAGCCTTCTTTGATCATATTTACCAAGAGTACCAACAATTCTGATCACGTGTGTACATCTTTGATGGGTTGAGAGTGAGTAAACTTTCAGCAAATTATTCATTTTTTGGTGAACTATTCTTTTAAATTTCTCTTCCCACAAGGAAAAGAATATTACATAAAATCGAACCTCGTTAACTTTATTGACAATGATCTTTTCAAATACATCATTTTAGTGATATAGATTCATTTCTGCTCTGCCAATGTCACTTTTTTGTCTGACTGCTGAGTACATCATCCCTCCATTTTCAGCTGCTCTAATATTCATTCGATTCATGCATTCAGATCATTCATTTTGACTGAACTGAAAATGAAAACAAGTCAGAAGAGAATAACAGCTTTTATACACACAATTTGTCAAATCACTTTCACTTTCACAGACAGAAAAAAAAACATTTCACTGCAAGCAACTTGCAACATGTTCCTACACATTAGGTGTGGCTTTATGTCTTTACCTAACTCATATTGGTATGCATACTGTATATATTTTTTTTTATCTTAGACTTAAATTCTTTCAGGCCTTCATATAATATGTTAGATTAACTTACCTTCCCTTTAAGGATCAGAACAGACTTATAGATATAATGCTGTGATTTCTCATGAATCTTTTCATGGCTTTTCACCTTGAAACTGGCATGAGTTGGCAGGATTTTATTTGTTAAAGAATGTTTTGCAGTGCATTACTTAAAATTCAGTCAAGAATTTTGTTTCTTTTAATTTAAGTGCAGAGGCGAACAGTAGTGAAGTATTTTTACTCTGCTTTAAAAGTACTTTTCAAGTGTACTTTTCAGTGTTTTCTTTAGAAAACTTTACTTCACAACATTCCAAAGCATAATATTGTGCTTTTTACTGCACTATACGTTAAATATCTTTTAATATTTAATTACATCAGAAATCTAGTACTTTTCCTACTTTTACTCAAGTAAAAGTAGTTCAAAGATTTACTTGAGTACAAGAAAGTGCTACATTTTTAATGTTCTAAAGTATTAAAGGTAAAAAAACAAAAAAAACAACAACTTATATTTATGAAATATAGTGCAGTAAAAAAGTATGACATTATGCTTTGGAATATAGTGAAGTAAAATTTTTCCAAAGAAAAACACTCTGATAAAGTACAGATACTTTTTAAATTTTCTTGAGTAAAGTAAAAATACTTCACTACTGTGCACCTCTGTTTAAGTGTCACTACTGTCTTCTTTTTGTTGTTGTTTTTTGTTGTTGTTTTATTTTTTTATTTCACCTCTTATAATTAACCTGGCGTTGTGCATGAATGTTGTTTTCTCTGTGACAAATTGCTTATGTTCCTCTATTTTATGTCACCTTTTATAAAAGATCTAGATGCATAAATGTAAATTAAATCTGTGATTACCATATTACACCCTCTGATTAACATACTAGGAACATAAAATGTGAGGATTTCCATCCACACCAGGAAAAGTTCACATTGAGATGGACTGTTTTTCTGGCATCATCATACCAACAGTGACATAATTATATAAGATATATGAGGTAAATGGATGAGTATTGTAAATGTTTGGTTAAATATTCAAATACTCACTACTTAAGCCCTAAAAACATATTTTAAAGTTAAATATTTGGTATTTTATTGTGTACATTGTATTGACACTTGCTGTATGTACAAATCTGAATTTGCTCTTCCCACAAAGAAACCCATAAAACACAAAATTGAATCTCACTAACTTTATTGATAATAAGGTCTTTTACAACACATCATTTTAGTGACACAAATTCAGTTCTGCTCTCTCACTTTTTTGTCTGTGTGCCGAGTACAGCAGCCTCAGCTCTCTGGCGTGTTTGAAGAGTGAGCTGCAGCTGCCAGTATCTGAGATACAGCCACATCAGACAACCATTTCTCCGGGGATCTGTGTTGAGATACTCGGCACAACTGTGATCATTCTTAAAAATATCCCTGAGACCGTCTTCCATATTCAGCTGTGCAAGAAGGGACTGTTTGGCTGCAAAATTCAATAGTTCATCCTCCATCTTCACATTCCATGAATAATGCACCAAATTACTACAAAACATCTCTTGCCTTTTCATCAGCCTGTACTCTACTTCTTTCAGAACTGATGAAGCAGTTTGCTCTTGCTCTTTTTCCTTTTCCAGGGCCTGTTGAAACCGTTTAGATATTTTGTTTTCTGTTTCCATCCTAATGCGAAAACGTTCTTCCTTGAATTTTTGATTCTGGGAAGCCAGGGCTTCCGTTAATTTCTTTTCAAACTGCTTGGACCAAATCCACCCTAAGAGAGCACAGGAGAAAGGAAAAAATTAACTTTTACTTGCAATTAATCACAATGTACAGTACAGGTCAAAAGTTTGGAAACATTACTATTTGTAATGTTTTTGAAAGAAGTCTCTTCTGCTCATCAAGCCTGCATTTATTTGATCAAATAAATGCAGGCTTGATGAGCAGAAGAGACTTCTTTCAAAAACATTACAAATAGTAATGTTTCCAAACTTTTGACCTGTACTGTACATGCTACGGAAGCAGTAGTGTTGTGTAGTACATACGAAAGACTGGGAGTCCCAGCAAGGGCACCAGGAGAGCATAGTTCCACTTGCTGCTGTCACCACCACCATCACCCTGCTTCCCTGGCATTATATTCCAGCCCTGAGGTTCATTCAGGTTATTCATTTGGACTGCAGCTGAAAAATAAGTTAATACTCCTAAATCAGTATGTAAAAGGGAAAATCTATTGTAAATTCAGCTAGACCAACCGACAGATAGATAGATAGATAGATAGATAGATAGATAGATAGATAGATACTGATAAGAGCAGTTATTTATTTGTTGTTAACACAATCACTAGACAAGACTGCTCTTGCTTAGTTCAACATATATTCAATTTTAATTACATAAATTGTTTGAATATCATACACTTAAATATATTAGTTCACAGAACTGATGGTAAATATCAGATATTAATGTAGTCATATTTATCTAATGCAAAATTTTAAGTGGCAGATCAGGTGAAATATAAAAGATAAATAAGTTAAAGAATAACATCAGCTCAATGCTTTTGTTTGCTGGTTTCATGAATGTAAAAAACCTCAACGAAATCAGCTTCATGAAATATGTTCCTTCACAACTAGGTGTGGTAACTTTATATCTACATGCCCCAACACATAATGTTATGCATAAGTTATACTGTTTTTATGTTACACCTAAATAACTTCAGGTGTACATATAAAGCATGCTTAAGTAGCTTACCTTGTCTTTAAGGATCAAAAGAGACTGAAGGACAGAATGATTTTATTCCTCTTAAATCTTTTTTGACTGTTTCTCCCTCAACTATGCATTCAGCACTGCTTAAAATGGTTCTGAAAATGCAAAGCTTATTTAAGTTCCCACCCCCTTTTGGAGCTATGGATGGCCTGATTTGCTCCATTTTCACTAGAGATGTGTTTTGCAATCCAATGCTGTGGGATGATGTGTTTTTTGTTTTTTTTAAATATAGCAGCCCTTTTGAGCAAATTAAATATGTGATTAACATATTTTACTCTCAGACAAACTTAAATGAAGCGTTCACTCAAAAATTTTAATTTGTTGAAATTTTACTCACCCTCAGGCCATCCAAGATGTAGATAAGTTTGTTTCTTCACGGAACAGATCTGGGGAAATGTAGCATTACATCACTAGCTCACCAATGGGTCCTCTGCAGTGAATGGGTGCCATTTTAGCCAGAAGTGACGGTTTAAAGTTAAAACACCTTAATGATGGATTTGTTTCTTGCAAACATGCAGCTTTTCACTTCACAAGACATTAACTGATGGACTGAAGTGGTGTGGATTACTTGTGGATTATTGTGATGTTTGTATCAGCTGTTTGGACTCTCGTTCTGACGGCACCCATTCACCGCAGAGGAGCCACTGGTGAGCAAGTGATGTAATGCTACATTTCTCCAAATCTGTTCTGATGAAGAAACAAACTCATCTACATCTTTGATGGCCTGAGGGTGAGTAAATTTTCAGCAAATTATTAATTTTTGAGTGAACTATTCCTTTTAATTGCTCTTCCCACAAGGAAAAGGATATAATATAAAACTGAATCTCATTAACTTTATTGACAACGATCTTTTCAAATACATAATTTTAGTGATATAGATTCATTTCTGCTCTCCCAATGTCAATTTTTTGTCTGAAGGCCGAGTACAGCAGCCTCAGCTCTCTGGTGTGTTTGAAGAGTGAGCTGCAGCTTCCAGTATCTGAGATACAGCCACATCAGGCTCCCATTCCTGCGCTCATCTGTGTTGAGATACTCGGCACAGCTGCGATCATTCTTAAAAATATCCCTGAGACCGTCCTCCATCTCCAGATGTGCAAGATGGGGCTCTTTGGCAGTACGAACCAGAAGGTCCTTCTCCATCTCCACCCTCCTCGCACGGGGCACCAAAATACTGCAAAAGCCCCTTTGCCTTTCCACTAGCCTGTACTCTACATCCTTCAGAGCCAGTGAAGCCCTCCGCTCTCGCTCTTTCTCCTTTTCCAAGGCCCCGTGGAAGAGGGCACCACCAGGTCCTGCGTAACGCAATCTAGATCTTTCGTTTTCTAGAGCTTCACGTTCCAACCTCATGCCTCGGCGTTCCTCCTCGAGCTGCCGACTCTGAGAAGCCAGGGCTTGACGGTAGCCATGCGCCCGCTGCTTTTCTTTCTCTAGATCAAGCTCGAGCTGAGCTGTTTCTCTATGGTTTTCAGAGACCGTCTGTCGGTATTTCACATCCAGGTCCTTCTGGATTGTCTTTATAGTCTTTTCATACTTGACCTTGGCCTCCTCGATTTCCTTTTGAGACTCCTTGGACCAGATCCATCCTAAGACATAACACAAGACAAAAAAAATCAATTATGAAATGCAATTAATCTAGTGTGACCATACGTCCTCTTTTCCCTGGACATGTCCTCTTTTTGGACCTAAAAAATGCATCCGGCCGGGATTTCTAAATCGCCCAAAATGTCCGGGATTCGGCTTTTGCTTTGTACAGTCGCCATTCATTGTGTGCTTTTTGTATTAAAGCCCTGTGCAAGACTGTTTTCTCAATCCCTCTCCTGCTGAATTTCTGACCATTACCACCTGCTCATGCAAACATCCTAATATTGCATATAATTTTCACGCATCTATCAATATGCAGATTATTTCAATCTCTTATGAATGAGTGCTCGCTGTTCACTTTCACTTTTGATTTGGCGATCACCTACACTGTGTGTAAAGGGAGCACATCTTATAAGATAAGATATCTGTCAATCTGCTGAGCACCAAATCCTTCAGCATTGTCTGTCAGTCATCTCTCCTTACCCTCCACCCATGATCTACAGCTCGTGTTGGATGCAGGGTTGCCAAGTCCATGCCACGTGTTTTTTCTTCCCCGTGGAATTGGGCTACTGTTGCCATGGGTTGATTTACCCCCGTGGGTTAAAGGTTTGAAATACTGCATAAATTACATTTGACTGAAATGCTTGTAACATTGGAACATTTTGCATTCTACCCATGATAAACTGTGGTAGATGTTAAGTTTTGTGAAGGATTGCCACTGGTTAGAAGCCTTTTCTTTGTTTATGATCAATCTGCAGTGACTGTAAAATGTGTATTTTAGGTATGGAAATGACATATTTTGAGTTTGGTTATTACATAACCCCCCTCAAACCACCCACAAACCCAAATCCCCCCCGCATTCGGCCCCCACTGTCCTCTTTTTGGACAACTGAAATATGGTCACCCTACTTAATCACAATGTACATGCTACGGAAGCAGTAGTGTGTGGTGTAGTTCATACGAAAGGCAGCAAGTCCCAGCATGGGCACCAGGGGGCGTATTACAGAAAGATCCTAACTTTAAAATCTTATCTTATCTGTTTGGTAACCATGGTAATTTCAGTTAGGACCACATTTAGGACAAAAGCTATTACAGAACAGCATTTCCTAAGTGCGTTATCTTATCTTAACTACAGATAGGAAAGAAATTATTGAAACCTCCTAACTTGACAAAAAACCCTAAAAACTGTCTTAACTTTATGACAACCCCACAGCTGTCCTAACTTCAAAATTATTTGAAAGCTAAGGGGAAAAAACGCTTACAACTGTGCTGTCCGACAGTGGTATTACATTTATTAATATAGTTGAAAATGAAGAACGAAGATGTTTAATGGTAGAAAGACTCTTGGAGGACCCTGAAGATATGTTATATTTTGGTAATTACAGACTGCCGCACAACATATTACAATTAGCACAGGAACTACAACCAGCATTATAGAGATCAACAAAAGTGTAACGGAGCATTACTGGTTGTAGTGCAAGTGACTAATGCCTTACGGTTTTTTTTTTGCAAAAGATGATTTTCAAAGAGAAGTAGCTTTTGTTTACCACATCAGCAGCTCGGGCAGTGTTGGTTGCTTGGTAACAGACCTGAGAGTGGATTGTCGAGCCATTTAAGATTTCCTAACTAGAGATAAGATACTATTTTGTAAGATAGGATAAGAATCCCAAATCAAGTTAAGATTTGCTTCTGTAATACGAATTTGCGAAAAATCCTAATTTAACATGTCATATCTTAAGTTAAGACCTAAGATAAGAAACTTTCTGTAATACGCCCCCAGGAGAGCATAGTTCCACTTGCTGCTGTCACCACCACCATCACCCTGCCTCTCTGGCCTTATATTCCAGTCCTGAGGATCATTCAGGTTATTCATGTGGACTGCAGCTGAAAAAAAAAGGCATACTTCTATATCAAACATTTGACCATTATGATAAAATAGGGAACGGCAGCTGTAAATTCTTACATTAAATGACTGAAGAAAACAACTGCCTAATTTTTTATTTGTAGTGATGCTTTACTGAATGCAAACAAATTGAAACTGAAGTTGCATTCTCATTCAATTCCGAACTAGAAACTAAGCGCAAGACCTTCCTAGTTGAAATATGACACTTCTTGTTCCAACGACATCCATACGCGATTTGGCTAGATACCATTCTTTTAATAAAGAATATTCACCAATAATCATACAAGCACAATACATTTTGGCACTACAATACTGCATCAAATTTTATTGTTACCTTGCGAGTTTTCAAAGCACTCGTCCCTTATCAAATAGATTCAAATAGTCGCTTCCATACATAGGTAGGGCTAACGCCTGCGTCAATGTTCTTGGACAAAATTATCGCTTATTTATAAGTGTGAGGGTTACTCTCTACAGTGGTATTTACAGTAAATAACTCCACCCAGCTTCAGAGCAAGTTTTGTTTTTTGTTATTTTTGCACAACGCTAACCAAGAAATCCCCCCACTGTGGACAATCATTGGTACGGTCCTCACTGAAGCTAGCGATTCGTGAATCATTCGAACCGAATCGCTCGGATCTTTTCAAACAGTGCTATGGTTGAGAGTGTTAGTTATTACTCTACCTGTATTCACAGCAATATTTTATGTAATTACGTGTTAAATTAAGTGGCAGATGTTTAAATCTTTTATTTATAAAAAGAACTAAAATGATTCGTTTATAATTATCATTAATTAATTGATAAAGAGAAAGAAATGTACGTCCTGTTTGTTTTATTATTCACTCTATAATAAGCATTTATATACTTTAAATGAATATGGATTGTGTGTACTTGGTATAACTTAACAAAGTTGATGGAAACCAGATTTCTGAGTGGTTATAAAGTCAACACCCAACAATGAACTGAGAACTGAATAAGAACGAAAGTTGTTGTTTAAGTGAACTGAAGACTTGAATGAAAGTGCGAAAAGTTCCTTGACTTTATTTTTTATGAACTGAATCACTGCTACAACAAACTGACCTATTCAATTACAATAAACAACTTTTAACTAAAACCTAATCGAGCCGCGCCGTGATGCCAAGGGGGAAAAAATCACTGAATCATTTAACTGTTCGAAAGAACCGATTCGTTGAAATGAGTCGGACTTCCCTTCCAGCGCGTTCACCAGCTCCTTGTGTTTTACAGTCAGAATCGAGCAACATGGCTGCAGTGTGCGCTGCCTCCCGTGTCCTCGGGCGAAAGATTGTGTCATCTAAAGCTGTAAGTCCTCTCTTATACTTTGCATACTTTATATTTTAATGACATTTGGTCAGTGCATGCCAAAAGTTTAACTGCTTTTTACTCGGATGTCGCTATGATCTATTGTAGTCTGTTTTGTGTTGGTTTTGTAACCATCATCTGCTGGGTTAAGTAAGACTGTTACGTAGTATCAGTACTTCTGATACATGAGTGTACCTTTTATGTGATGCTGTTTTATTGATGGAGCTTGTCTTTTAGCAGTGATGCTTGATGGTTTTTCACCTAATGTATTGTGTTATTTCATAGAAGTAAAGTTTAGATGGTTTGTTAACAGGAATCCACTGAAGGTCAAGCAGGCAACATTAGCATTAGCCATGTGATGTTGAATGCTCATGTTATGATGTTAGATATTATCAATTTTTAAGTGTCTGGATGCATGATTTTTATTCGATTGCGGCTCGCATGTATCCTCAAACAGTCTCCAACTTATATTTTAGCTATCTGTTAGAATGAAACTAATGTATAAGCAGATGTCTCACTGTTATGTCACCAGAAAAGACCAGAATACATTTGTTTGTTGATACTATGTTGTGTTGTAGTGTTTTTTTTTTTAAATGGAATTTGCCATTTACTAAAACACTGCAAGATTTTTGTTGCAGATATATTTTTATTTTATATTTATTTTAATATACAGAATAGAAAAATAATAA